>JAFVLL020006404.1:0-18077 GCA_021397915.2 Tor tambroides | reverse complement strand
CAGAGGGGGGTATGCGAGGACTGTAATTGGAAACCGTTAATGTAGTCTATTGCAGTAATTAATGTTGTCCCTGGTATTCTGCTCTTTGAGCGTATATGTGCGTTCAGGGGGCGTGGCTTTGGACGGCGATTGCAGGGAGGGTGGGACGTTCGCTTTCAGTGCTATCAGGCTAAAGTTAGCATTTTCCGAGATCTCCAACTGCACCTTTAAACAAGATTATCAAGTAATAATCTTACAAATCAGAAACAAATAAAATTAATTAAATATCACTCAACACAAAAAGGGCTTCTTCCTGCTCTCCTTCAAAGAGAATTCCTCAATTAAATCCTCATCCGTCATACAAAAGATGTCATGCACTTTACACAAACCACTGGCTTGAGTCAATTTTACCACTATGGAATTGTGATTGCATATAGGTGTAATAATTTAGGAGGTGTATATACTGTGAAATTGCATACATACAATATGGCATGACATTTGAAAGCACAACTGAACGTCTGTGAAACGTCAGTCAATAAAGCAAAGTTTAAACAATGGCACTTAAAAATTGTGAAGTAAAATTTGATTGCAATGTAGCCTATGAATGCATGAAAATGAACATTTTTTAATGAAAGAGAACATATAGAGTGTGGGCTGCTTTTGGTGCTTGAATTTGTTTTTCAATAATGAGGTCCAAGTTTAATAGCTATAAAAATTTAACCAGTGAATTATAATTCACTAGTTAATTTTTTTTAAGTTAAATTTTTAAAAATGTGTCATTTTGTTTCTCTGTTA
The DNA here is from genome assembly GCA_021397915.2 of Tor tambroides. NCBI lineage: Eukaryota > Metazoa > Chordata > Actinopteri > Cypriniformes > Cyprinidae > Tor > Tor tambroides. Next base: position 17,303 of record JAFVLL020006404.1, on the reverse strand, counting down.
AACAACATTCACTTACAATAGTGAAAGGCGCCTTCCCTCAGGTAGTTTGCATGTTTTGCAGCTGGATGTTGTGCTCACGATCAATAATCACATCTCTGCATTCGCCCAAACTGATCTGCAGAAATCCCACTCGCTGTGAAGCGGCCGGGAGCAACTAGGCTGCAGAGGATTTTGTGTGGTCTTAAAGCCTTCTTGGAGCGGCTACGTTCGCAATTAAAACAATGATTTGTAAATAGAATAATTAATGTGTTATTTGTATGGTCTAGGTGGTCATACGGCGTATGCCTGTAAATACGTGACAAACTTTGTTCCGTATAGCTTTCATATGGAACGCTTCTCTGATGCCTTAAATACGGGACGATTCCGTATTATACGGAATGGTTGGCAACCCTATTTAAGCCGCAAAAGAGAATTGTCTTGGGGGTCTCCTAGTGTTCGGGGTCCTGTGATGCAAAGCTGAATTTAATATTACAATTTTGAATTTGAATAAATTACATTTTAAAATATATTCAAATATAAAACAGTTATTTTAAATTGTAATAATATTTCACTATATTTCTGTTTTTACTGTACAGTGAGCATAAGGGCTTCTTTCAAAAAATATGTAAAACTTTTACTGACCCCAAACTTGTACGTATAAGTTTGACCTCACTGTAATAGCTGTCTGAGCCAAAAGGATATTGAGTTGCTGACAGTCTGTGAGCAGATAAACTGCACAGAAGATCTGTATGTGTGAATAAAAACTTTCCCCAGTCTGAAGCAGGTGATCAATCGCTCCGGATGACTGATGCCTTTGTGTACTGAAATCTTTTGATATTCGCCGTCCCGCTCGCAGCCATGCTCGTGTCAATGTCAGCCTAAAATATTAACATGGCAGACATTACTCTCCTGCAAATAACAAGAGAGTGACAAGGAGAGAAGAAGGAGAGAGAAATCTGGCAATAATTCTTAGTCCACACTTCACCACTGCTTTGGACATCAATGCAGGTGAAAATTTCCTAAATTGTATTTCACATAGACAGCAGTGTTGAAGAACTGGCGGAGATCAGAAATGGGAGATGGAGACAAAGAGAAATTATACACTGTGTACTGTTTACATTAAAAAAGAAAAATAGTAAGTGAAACAAAATACATAATGCAATAAAAAATTTGAGATTAACTACTGTTCAAAAGTTTGGGGTCAGAAACTTTTTTTTTTTTTTTTTTTTGAAAGAAATGAATACTTTTCAGCAAGGATGCAATAAATTAATCAGATGTGACAATAAAGACAATTATGTTAGACAAAATATATATATTTCAAAATAATACGGTTCTTTTTAACTTTCTATTTATCAAAAAATCCTGAAAAAAAGTATTGCACTTTCCACAAAAATATAAAGCAACACAACTGTTTTTAACATTGATATTAACAATGCTTCTTAAGTGCAATATTAGGCAGAATATTAGACAAAAAAAAAAAATCAGCTTTGCCATCACAGGAGTAAATTTCATTTAAAAATATAATAAAATAGAAAACTGTTCTTTTAAATTGTAATCATATTTCATAATATTACTGTTTTTATTGTATTTTTTATCAAATAGAGACTTCATTCAAAAACATCTTACTGACTTTACTGATTTCTTTCTTTTATATATTTTTATTCTTATATATATATATATATATATATATATATATATTATGGTAGTAAAATGAGCAGAGAATTGGATTTTGTGACGACTTTAAGAACTTTTAAAAAGACTTCAAACATTAAAAAGGAAAAGATTTAAAATAATAAATAAAAATAAAATGTAAAAAAAGAATAAATTTAAATTAATTTAGAGCATTACTAATATATATATATATATATATATATATATATATATATATATATATATATATATATATATATGATATTGAAATATGTTAAATATATCAAATAAAATATTAAGGTTTAAAAATATATAAAACGTTAAATGATGTTTTTCTGAAGGTGATGACGGTGCATCACCTGACATATATCTGACCAATCAGTGTTCAGTTTCCCAGTCTGGAACCTCCTGAACTCATTCTGAGATTCAGCAGTAGTAGTCTGTCTGTGAAAAGCAGTACAGGCATGTCAGGAGCCGTATATAATAGAGCTGCATAAAAATCAATGAACCTACTGTGTTTTTCTGCCCCTGAATCATTGGAATGTAACAGAGTCTGTCTGCACCTGCAGCAATTTGAGGGTCGACTGTGAATCTTTTGTGTGGCAAATAAACGGCGCAGTGGCCCATAATTAAACAAGTGTCTTCTCAGTTTATACAGAGCGTGTGTGTATATTCGGTTTGCCATGTTCACCCTCCGCCAACACAAGAGCCGCTCAGCTCTGTGAGTGTTGTCAGCGCTGGCAGGCTGATGGCTTCATTCACAAGGAGGTTTACAACGTGTGTTTGTCTGTCTCTCTCCGTCTGTCTGTCTTTCTCTCTCTCACCTCCAACATTCAATTAGCAGACACTTTGCAGTCATTCTCCAGTCTGCGGGTGAAGCCAAGGTCAGCGTGTCATTTCATGCATGTTGAATTTGAGTTATAGAGTTATTAATCACCTCAACTGATTCCTGATGGTAATACCACTATTTAAATGAACAAAAGGAGAAGGTGAAAGTGGGATGCAAAGAGAAAAATTGGTGTTCGAGGGAGAATAGATGGGTTTTCCCATTTGCTAATGGAAAACCATCTTACACACATTTAAGCATGAACAATCACAGATCAAATTCAATCAGGCTGTTTGAACTGCAAACCTCCTGATACCCAACATGAATCACTGGCGGAGTGAAGAACAGATTAGATTTTTTTTTAAAAAATGCTTATGCAGTAAAATTTAAAAGTGATCAGCAGTGCAGGAACCTTGGCCTATGGTTTACACACATTGAGCTGTGGTGGTCACATAGGCAACACGGGTTTGAATAAACATGGATGAATTAAGAATGAACAGCTTGGGAAATTTCCCGTATTTACATTTTCTGTAATTTTTCTACTATTCACAGCTAAAATAAAATTAAATTAAAAATAAAACAAATAACCTTGACCCTACGAACAATAAGTATAAATAATATAAATAAATTAATAAATAAATAAATAAATAAATAGGAAAGAAAGAAAAACATTTGATGAAATCATCCATAAAACAATAATATAAATTTATAATATAAATTCTGTGATTTATAGTTGATTCAAACAAATAAATAAATGAATAAATGAATAAGCAAACAAATAAACAAACAAATAAATAAATAAATAAATAATGTTCAGAAATGTATTGATGAAATTGACAGTATATGGTGTTACAAAAATAATAAAATATCAACAAAATTAATAAAATATATGCCATGTATAAGTTGATGGAAATAAATCATAAATTAAATTAAGTTCAATTCAATTATTCAGAATACGCTTTTGAAAGCCAGTATAATTGTAGTGTAGTTAGGACATCTACCAGCAGAGGCAAACTAGCCAACACTAACAAAACAACTAACCATGCTAACCAACTAAACACTTCACCTCATACAGGCCTTTGTCCTTGTACTGACCAAATGAAGGAAATGATTTCATCGTCCATCTCAAGCATGAAAGGCCAGTTATGACTTTTCTTGTGGCATCACTGGGCAACCAAAGCTTGGATTCCAGTGGATGATATTGAAACAGAATCATGAAATTCTCAATCATGTCTGTTTATGCAAAATGTCATTTATATCAGATTGTGTTTCGGTGATACTTCAGGTTTTATAAATGTCATGAAACTATTTCCTTTTAAAGTGTTCAGAGCGTTTTTAATTAAGTTTTGTGATAGGCGCCATATTGCGCAAGCTAATTGTTTACAATATGGCGTGTGGAGTGACTGGATGAATTGTGATGCTTGCAATGTGCTTCAGTGTGGCTTTGAAGGGCAGGTGCGCTTGTAAACAGTTTGAGTCAAATTGAAGTTTGCTGGCTGGTGTAGCTGTAATTTTATTTGTATACGCACATTTGCACACTGGACATATCAGAATTTACAACGTCGCTTTTCTTTAAAGGAATTATAGGCAGATAAAGACAGAAAGGGTGATTTTGTTTTGCAGTTAATTGGTTTTTATGTAACAGGTGGCGTTTTGTTGGTAGTTTGGTTCACATTATTCTGCCCTATCATAATTGTCTGTTCTCGTGGGTCTCGTAGATTAGCATCTGTGATTTCTTGAGCTACGCTATTTTCTCATGACCACCGCAGTAGCTAAGGGATGTAACAATGTAGGCTATATAGCGACCATGTATTGTGAATAACACTGCACGTCTCAGGTCAAAGTCTGTGGATCTGAAAACCCATTCTCACTAACAGGAAAGTGAATTCATTTCAGAGAATTCAATATCATGAGCCGAATATTGAGATGAGTCATGGTTTAGCTATTGTAGTTAACAGGGTGCTGTTAGACACTGCTGGTATATAATGTGACTACTTTTTTTTTGGAGGTGCTTAAAGAAATAATTTACCCAAAAATGAAAATGTACTCAGCCTCAGGCCATCCAAGATGTAGAGTTTGTTTCTTCCTCAGAACAGATTTGGAGAAATTTAGCATTACATCACTTGCTCACCAATGGATCCTCTGCAGTGAATGGGTGCCGTCAGAATGAGAGTCCAAACAGCTGATAAAAACATCACAATAATCCACAAGTCTCCACATAACTCCAGTCAATCAGTTAACATCTTGTGAAGTGAAAAGCTGTGTTTTTGTAAGAAACAAATCCATAATTAAGGTGTTTTAAATCATGTGGCCAAAATATAAGTCCATAATAACACTTACTCCATTGAAAAAGTTTTCCTTTCACATCAAAATACACCCACATATTTGTTTAGAGCTATTTTGGCTTGTAAGCAGTGCTTGATCTATGCACATTTCTCTCCTGATTCAGATAAGATAACTTTTTCGTTAGAAGAAGCATTGTTATGGATAGAGGACTTGTATTTTAGCAAGAAGCAACAGTTTAAAGAGAAAACTTGATAGATTTGTTTACTACTAACTTTTCTATTCACAAGACATTAATTGATGGACTGGGGTTGTGTGGATTACTTGTGGATTATTGTGATGTTTTTATCAGCTGTTTGGACTCTCATTCTGACTGCACCCATTCACTGCAGAGAATCCATTGGTGAGCAAGTGATGTAATGCGAAATTTCTCCAAATCTCTTCTGATGAAGAAACAAACTGATCTACATCTTGGATGACCTGAGGATGTGTAAATTTCAGCATTTTTTTTATTTTTGGATGAACTATTCCATACTTTTGCTGCATACTTGCATCTGTGATTTCTTGTGCTCTAGTGGTCAGTTCCTGCATGAGCATCATGTGCTTGGCAGTAGGTGCATGAATTATCTTGCTAATCCAGAGCGTAGGCTGTGGTTCTTTATGGTCATCACACCTTCACGAGCACAACTGCCAGCATTTCTGTGTGTCCATTATTACCATAATCCAGCAGTTCTGCTGTGCAATTGTGCCGTAATTGGTTTGAAACAGGCATCGTCGCTACCCCTCGCTCTCTCTCCCAGGTTGCCCACACATTGCTATGATGGGCACCGTTAGCCTTGAGAGGCTGGAGGGAAGCAAGCTAATGTAATGTAATTTAGACCTGCTTGTCAGTCCCGGCGACACCTACATCCATCAATGTCAAGCAACGACACGTCAATACTGGCCTCAAGGTTTGGCTGCATAACAAACCGCAAACTTTAACGTCTCACTTAGGTGTTTCCAGACATTTTGGGGGAGAGGGGAGTAGTGACTTAAAGGGAAGTGACAAGGTAACACTCCCTCTGAAACCTTCTTGATGTGCTAGGGATCAGGGCCGTGTGGTTCAGTTTTAATGCAGATTGTGTAGCTCAAGCATAAGTGCATGTTTGTAAAGTGGATAGTTCGTATAATTTCTGATTGGATGAGTCATGTTTGAATATGATCATCTGCATTCAGATGCATGAAATTATTGCATTACAGAAGAACAAAAGAAATAGTAATTTCTTGTAAAACATTTTCCAATACTACTTTTATTTACAACTTGGAAAAATATATATACATATATATATTAGTGGTATAACGGTTCGGTACATTTTCAATACAGCAAAAAGAAAGAAATGCCAGAGAAATTTCTTTCTGCAATTTTTTTTTTTTTTAATTAAAATTAATTTTTTACTTTGAACAATGATGAAGCTGTACTTGACCCATCTTCTGGGGTGTCTTCTTAGCAGCATATAAAACAAAAACAGCTCCGGTTTCCAGCTGATGTAGCCTATTGTCATGTAGCAGATTAATTTTTCCAATAAGTTTAAATTGATTTTTACATTTTATGGGCATTTTTTACCTTTATAAAGCCATTTTTTCTAAAAGTGTGCATCATCTTTTCAGTCTTTTTTTTTTTTTTTTTTTTTCTATTTAATAAGTCAATAAGACATTTGGGCTGTTACCAAGCAAATTAAGCCAGTATTGACAAAATTCATCTTTGCAATGCAGAGGAAACGTCTCAGGTTACCCACAAATTCATGGTTCCTGAGAAGCAAATGGTGACACGCGGCCCCAGAGGACACTTGGGGAACGCCTTCAGCGTGACCGGTGTCTGAAGTGCATGTGGAAACACGACAATGAACTTGACATTGGCTTATGACGTGTTACTGGTGCGACCATGAGTATAAAAGGGCACCTGTAGCACACGTCATCAGCTTCTTGTCTGAAGGAGACGTGCACAGGAATGCCTGAAGCATGGCAAGGGGACGCAGTGTCTCGTTCCCCTTCTCAGGGAACCATGGTTACATGGGTAACCTGAGACGTTCCCTTATCGAATGGGAACTCGCACTGCGTCCCCTAGAGGACACTTTGGGGAACGAATACCCACGCTGCCATGCTGAAGGAACAAGTGCCTTATCAGCAGGCACAAGCCAGGAATTCTAAGAAGTTCTCATCCCCAGAAACACACCAGCGACAGCAAACACACTGTAAGGGTCAGAGTTGAAACGCCAGCTTTTCTATCCACAACCCTAAGTGCAATAAGAGGCCCTATTGCACAACAGTGCTAGAAATTAGGAACGCGAGAGGCGATACTACCCAACCGTAGTATCTTGAGGGTTACAGCAGGAGTGGGACGCGAGTCGCGGAATAGGCCACTATCCCCGCATACCTCTCATCTCGGAGCGCAAAACGGAGGGAAACCCTCCCCCGCCGCGCTATCATGCGGTACATTAAAAGAAGTGGGAACGCGAGAAGCGGTGCTGTCCATCCACTCTAAACCGTCTTGATACTGTGAGGATCACAGCCGAAGCGGTGGGACGCGATCTCACATCTATGCACACAAACGGAGGGAAACCCCCTTGTGCTAACTACTGCAGGTCATAAGAAGTGGGAACGCGAGAAGCGATACTGCCCATCTACTTTAAACCATATAATATTGTGAGGATTAAAGCCGAGAAAGTGGGACGCGAGCCGCGGAATAGCCCACCGTCTCTGCATACATCTCACATCAGTGCAATAAGAGGCCTTATTGCACAACAGTGCTAGAAACTGGGAACGCGAGAGGCGATACTACCCAACCGTAGTATCTTGGGGGTTACAGCAGGAGGGGGATGCGAGTCGCGGAATAGCCCACCGCCTCTGCTTACATCTCACATCAGTGCGAATCACATGATAAAATACAAGTGGGAATGCGAGCAGTGATACTGCCCATCTACTTTAAACCATATAATATTGTGAGGATTAAAGCCGAGGAAGTGGGATGCGAGCCGCAGAATAGCCCACCCTACTCGCATACACCTCACAGCGTTAAGCGCAATACAGAGGGGAACCGCCCTGCCTTATTGTGTAACAAATAAAGAAGTAGGAATGCAAGCTGCAATACTGCCCATCTTCTCAACACATCTCACAGTCTTGCAGTACGAAGGCAACCTGCCTCATCCCGTTTATATATGGAATAAGAAGTGGGGAGCAACAAAAGATTCTGCCCAACTTTTTAAACCCATAACACAATTTGTATAACAGAGAGACATACGACTGAGGAAGTGGGACGCGATTCGTGGAGTAGCCCACATTCCTCCGCACATCTCAAAACCTAACACCGATACAACGGGAACACCGCCGTTGTACTGGAAAACTACGAATTGAATTAGGGACTGATGCCCACTACAGAATAAAAGTTGTAGTAAAAGAAAGAAATATCTTCCAGGTAGAAAAGATGAATAAATATTCAACTGAGGCTAGTAGGGGCTTTATTAACAAAGGCTAACGGTAAATAAACCAAAGCCCTGGACTCAGGGCTTCGACTTGCCTTTCTTGGCATCGATAACCTCCCTGAGGTCCTGCCTTCCGCGAGGTTGCTGCCAAGTGCCCCGACCCCTCGGAGGCGGGGCTCTTGCAGCTACGCTCGCCTTCTGACTCTGCCGCCAGCTGGGCCCGGCGGCAGGCTCAGCTTCAGGTGGTTGCCCGGAAGGACGCCGCTTACGGCGAGGGATGTAGTGCTCAAACGCCGCTGACTTAACCTTCGCCTCCCTGAACTTACGGACTACTGTCTCGACAGCAGCTCCGAAAAGCCCGGCAGGCGAAACTGGGGCATCAAGGAGAAAAGACCTGTCCTTCTCCTTTAGCCCCGACAGGTTAAGCCATAAATGCCTCTCCGTGACGACGAGTGCAGCAAGAGAGCGGCCGATGGCGCGCGCCGCTTGCTTGGTCGCACGGAGGGCAAGATCACATGAGCGGCGGAGCTCCTCGATTTCATCAGGAGCAACACCCCCCGCCGCATCAGCATCCCTTAGCAGATCCGCCTGGTAAGCCTGCAATACCGAAATAGTATGCAGGGTACCGCCCGCCTGCCCAGCCGGGCCGCGTTACGCCTTGCCGACGTAGCCTAGAGATGTAAACTGGCACCGTTTCCCGCAAAGTAGGAGCCCTCCGCGAGGATGCCAGGGGAGCAGCGAGATAACCCGCAAGGGATTCCTCCATCCGAGGCATCTTTGTGTACCCGCTGTCTTCCAACCCCTTCACATTTGTAGGATATCAGAGACCAAATCAGACCATTTAAGAATCGAAGAATCGATCAGATTGGTGTTAGAACCACCAAAAGAGCAAATTCCAAGGAAACAGGAAGTCGTAAATCAGATTCCTAGCTCCAACTAGTTTGGAGCAAGCAAACTAACCCACTCTTTCACAGAACAGCTTGCAACATTGACAAAGAATGGCCTTATTAATAAGTCCAACACAGGAAGGAGATCGTCAAATTTGGGGCAAGTAATCAAGACTGATGGTCAAAGAGATGGCCATCACATGGGTTCCACGCTGGAAATCACGAGCTTCCTTAGACTGACTTCCCTCACACATAGAAGACAAAGAACCAGACTGAAATTCCTTTGTCACAGAGACTCTCTTCTCCATATGCTACAAAAATCATCTTAAAGGGACTTAAGAATTATTTCTCTGCATAGAAATAACCCATATCATGTATGTAACCCACACAATTAACTATCACGTTTTAATCAAATATTATGTATGTCTTTTTAATCATTATTGAATAGTTGAAGGATTCATATGCGTGTTTGATATGTATGAGTTTGAAAAATCATGTTTTAAATGTTTCTTCCAATTAATTCTTTGTCAAATGTATCATAGTCTTGTTATAGAAATCATGTCCAAAGTATACTTTGCAAGAGCCTGTAAAGTTCGGACACGTGACTGATCAGATAACATGTTGATTTATTGATTGGGTGGAGAAACAGAGCAACACCCTGAGCCAGGACAGTATCTAATTGGTCAAGACAAGCATTAGGAGGTGTCTGAAAGCCGAGTTTAAAAACTCAGGACACCATCAAATTCTCCTCTCTTCTAATCTTTTGTTGCTTTTGCCACAGCGTTTTGACGCTGTTTTTAGCGCTCTTTGAGCGTGCTCTGGCCCACATGCCAGCTGTTACCACAATGAGAAGAAATACCACCTAGTCTCGTTACATCCTTTTATCCTTTTTCTTTAACTTATTTTCTTTTCTGTTGCGAGTTTCGTGTTCTCAGTTTAAGTTTTGCCGCCACGCCTCGTCTCCGAGTTCAACTTGAGTCTGTGACCGCCTCAAAACTTCTACCAGCCACAACTCCGCATCTTCAGCCAAGAGCCAACGCCCAACCATTGGCTTCCCAAGACGTCACTTCAATGACTACTGAACTTCTAACCAATCAGCAACCTGGGGAAAACCCCCTTTCTGCAACGACGACGACAAAAGGGAATCCCTTAACACAAAGGCAACGCAAGTAAAACAACTCCAGATTTTTTCTGAGCTGGCGCATTTATTATAAATTTTAGCCTCTTTGAGAAACTCAATGCGAGGGTTAAATAAGTGATTGAAGGTTGTTCAGGTTGGTGCAATAGCACATATTGCTGTAAACTTGGGATTTCACATTTTCATTCTTTTAGACTCATCCTTTCCTCACTTTCGCTCTTTCTGCAACGTGTGAATGTGTGAATGCGTGTGTTCATGTGTTAGTTTAGTTTATGTCTAGGTTTATATAAATAAAATCTTATTTATATTGAAAAGAGAAGTATCTTGTGTTTTGTTCTCACAAGTTAATGTCTTAATCTGCCGATCTTGTTACTGTGCTATTTAATAGTGTTTTCACTGTATTTTGGATTTTAATATCCAGTACAGAGTTTATTTGACCGCTCGTTCTGTGAATCGCCGTAAAACAGCGATTCTGTCCAAATTCCCTATAAAATCATAAATGATTCCCTTTGAGCTAAATTAAACTATTTCTTTAAATGAAATATATATTATATATTTTACGTTACACATTAGCGTAGTTGGACTTGCTAGGGGGAAAGACGCGGGCAGAAAAAGGATTCCTCCATGACCTCAACAGCTCTCTGTGAAGCTCAGGGAGGAATGGAAGGCTCGGAGGGGTGGAGCGTTTATGACCCGCTAGGAAGCGCTCATCCAGACGGCTACTAGACGCGCGTTCCTGCACCTCCGCTGACCAGTCCAGGGTTAGCCTGGCGGTGGCGCGGGTCATGACGTCCAGAAGTTCCCCATACGGGTGACGAGGACGAGGCAGTTTGTGATGTAGCGTCCGCCTCGACTCCTGTCACGTCTATCTCCTCGGAGTTAGACTGACCGAGTAGCATGCTCTCTGCCGGATCGGAAGAAACCGGGGACCGGGCTCCCAGATTCGGTTCGAGAGCAACAGAGCTGGCGACCGAGGATTGGGATAGGGAAAGACCCGTCCCAAGCTCGTCAGCCAGATCTAACTGCGAGCCCCATGAGTGCAGACGGCGCTCTGCCTCGGCAGCAGCGGGTCCAGCCCCACGAGGCGCAGATGCTTGGCTTCCGTCCTCTGTAAACAGAGCCAAGCGGGAGCGCAGCTGTTTCACTGTGAAACGATCACAGTGAGCACAGCCGGCTCCCTCGAGAGCCGACCGTGCATGCTGTGCCCCCAGGCACACCACACAAAGCTCATGTGAGTCGCTAGGTGTGATGTACCTTTCACACGGTGGGACACATCTTTTAAAATTGCGCTCACTCATCACTTTTTTTTTTTTTTTTTGGTTCTGCTTCACACCAGCACACACAAACAAACGGCTCCTGAAGACAAGAAAGCTGATGACGTGTGCTACAGGTGCCCTTTTATACTCATGGTCGCACCAGTAACACGTCATAAGCCAATGTCAAGTTCATTGTCGTGTTTCCACATGCACTTCAGACACCGGTCACGCTGAGGGCGTTCCCCAAAGTGTCCTCTAGGGGACGCAGTGCGAGTTCCCATTCGATAAGGGAACATAGAAGTTGCATCTGAATGGCATTTAAATTCTTTACTCACTGCTTAATGCAGCTCAGAGGGACATGTAATGTTTTAACCTGCAGTTACAAATGCAGTAATAATGTTTTGATATATAAGACATAAAATGTTGAATACTCATTTGAAATTATATTAAAAAAATAAAAATAAAAAGACACTTTAAATGTGAAATTAAAACCGCCAGTAGGTGTCACCAAGTCACTGTTAATAAGTGAGTCATTGCGACTGAACCGAATCATTTATACGTTGATTCATTCAGGAACGAAACACCATCATGTTGCTCAGAGACGCAAAACAGTGCTGTGGCTGTGTTTGGGATTATTTTTGTTATCGAAATAGAGCAAAAACTCTTAATCTCTTAATTAACTTCTTGTTTATTGAACTTGGGGGTAAAAAAATCTATATGTAGCTAATCATGCTGATTTTTGGAGAAAAACAACACTCTTCGTGTTATATTGATTTACTATATGAAATGATATAAATATAAATTTTCTGCCCCCATATCTTGAATTTTCTGATCATTCTAAATGAATTTTAATTGACTGAATCATACAGTGAAAGAACGCACTCTAAATGCACACCCGCGCTAATCTAATATGCTGTAATAGGATTAGTCCAAGGAATCGTTCAGTTTGTAATGCGTACCGAACCGTTCAGTACGAATACGTGTATCGTTACACCCCTAATATATATATATATATATATATATATATATATTTATTTTTTTATTTTTTTTATTTTTTTTGTTACAGTGATTTTACCACAGCAAAGGGATTTTCTTTTGCCTTACATGTTGTAAAGTCGTTGCATTTTTTTTTTTTTTTTGCCTTATTGATTTATTATATAAATTGTTATCATATAAGTCTGAGAATATTTATTATATTAGTTTGAGAGAAAAACTAAAAGGTTTTTTTTTTCTATTCTTGTCAGTGTCGGTCAGAGCAGAAATATTAATTTAAATTAAGTTTATTTTTCCCATGTCTGTTGATGCTGGACTGAATTTTATGTTTCAAGTGCCTGGCCATAATGAAATTCAAAGCTCTACACTGCTGAGCTACTCATGGTTAAAACATCTTATACAGGTGCTGGTCATATAATTAGAATATCATCAAAAAGTTGATTTATTTCACTAATTCCATTCAAAAAGTGAAACTTGTATAATGTATACATTCATTCCACACAGACTGATATATTTCAAGTGTTTATTTCCTTTAATTTTACGTGATTATAACTGACAACTAATGAAAACCCTAAATTCAGTATCTCAGAAAATTAGAATATTAATAAGACCAATACAAAGAAAGGATTTTTAGAAATCTTGAATAACTGAAAGTAAGGTGAACATGAAAAGTAAGGAGCATGTACAGCACTCAATACTTAGTTAGCTCCTTTTGCCTGAATTACTGCAGCAATGCGATGGCATGGAGTTGATCAGTCTGTGGCACTGCTCAGGGTGTTATGAAAGCCCAGGGTGCTCTGATAGTGGCCTTTCAGCTCTTCTGCATTGTTGGGTCTGGCATATCAGATTCTTCCTTCTTTCAGTACCCCATAGATTTTCTTATGGGGTTAAGGTCAGGCGAGTTTATACAATTGCCACTCGAGGGATACCACGGTCCTTAAACCAGGTACTGGTAGCTTAGCACTGTGTGCAGGTGCTAAGTCCTGTTGGAAATGAAATCTGCACTTCCATGTTGGTCACAGTACGAAGCATGAAGTGCTCTAAACTTCCTGGTATACAGCTGTGTTGACCTGAATCTCAGAAAACACAGTGGACCAACACCAGCAGATGACATGGCACCCAAACCATCACTGACTGTGGAAACTTCTACACTGACTCAAGCAACGTGTGGATTCTGTGCCCTCCTCTCTTCCTCCAGACTTCTGGGACCCTGATTTCAAAGGAAATGCAAAAATTTACTTTCATCAGAGAATACAACTTTGGACCACTCAGCAGCAGTCTGTGTCCTTTTAAGTCTTTAGTCCAGGCGAGACGCTTCTGACGCTGTCTGTTGTTCAAGAGTGGCTTGACACAAGGAATGCGACAGCTGAAACCCATGTCTTGCATGCTACGTCTGTGCGGTAGTGGTTCTTGAAGCACTGACTCCAGCTGCAGTCCAATTTCAGAATCTCCCCCACATTTTTGAATGGGTTTTGTTTCACAATCCTCCAGGGGTGCGGTTATCCCTATTGCTTGTACACTTTTTCTACCACATCTTTCCTTCCTTCGCCTCTATTAATGTGCTTGGACACAGAGCTCTGTGAACAGCCAGCCTCTTTTTGCAATGACTCCTTTGTGGGCCTTGGCCTCCTTGTGTGCAAGGTGTCAATGGTCATCTTTTGGACAACTGTCAAGTCAGCAGTCTTCCTATGATTTCTGTGTAGCTCCTACAGAACTAGACTGAGAGACCATTTAAAAGCCTTTGCAGGTGTTTTGAGTTAATTAGCTGATTAGAGTGTGGCACCAGGTGTCTTCAATATTGAACCTTGTCACAATATTCTAATTTTCTGAGATACTGAATTTGGGGTTTTCATTAGTTGTCAGTTATAATCATCAAAATTAAAAGAAATAAACACTTGAAATATATCAGTCTGTGTGGAATGAATGTATACATTAAGTTTCACTTTTTGAATGGAATTAGTGAAATAAATCAACTTTTTGATGATATTCTAATTATATGACCAGCACCTGTACAGTAGGTTGTATATCAAAGCATATGTGGATAAGAAATAAATAATGCATGCTTAGATTTATATGTAAAGCTTATATAAAGCTTATATAAAGCTTGTATTTTTGTCATTTGAAATGTCATTTGCATTTATTTATTTGGCTGATGCTTTTATTCAGTGTGATTTTCTGTGAATTCAAATACATGTGTTTCCTAAATAGCGAACCCATGATCTTTGCATTGCCGTAGTTTAAAAGACATTTCAATCACTAACAGACTTTACAGATTTTGACTGGCTCTCCAATATACAGTATCCTAGAAATTCAAGCAATTAGTTTACTAAAATGTAAAGGCTTGTAGCTTGTTTGAGGCTATAATCTGATGAGAGTGATGACATAAATTTCTTCAAGAGAGACGAGCAGGGCTAATATTGGGAAATGAGATGATAGAAAAGAAGGAGGTGGAAAAGGTTCCTGTGACTCCTTAGCTGATCTCAAAGTGACATCTGTGACTCTAATGAGCTCATCAGGCCATGAAAGTGGGGGAAAAAAAAACACATCAAAGGCCTCACCTGGCTTTCATCATGAGGGAAGCTGTGGCGATTAAGCAAACCAGTCAATTAAAGGAAATTACTGTTCGTTAACAGAGTTCTCTCTGAAGTCTTATGATGTTCACCTTTCCTTATTTACACTAAAAAAAAAATAAATAAAAAAAATAAACACAATTGAATAAATAAACCAACTTGCATAAATAATAATGTAGCTCAAATAATGGAGCTTGTTGCTAGCAAATCCAAGGTCATTGGTTTGATTCCCAGGGAATTCATAAAATGACAAAATGTATGCAGTTTGGTTAAAACATCTGCCAAATATGTAAATGTAACTAAATTTGATTAACTAAGTTTATTTGTATAGCGCTTTTCACAGCAAATATAGTTTCAGAGCAGCTTTACAACTTGTAATGATTGCAATATAAGGATGATATTTTAATATAAGAAACATATTTGACAGTTATGTATGTTGAGCCAAAGCTGGCATCATCTAAATTCTTCGATGTGGGGTTGTCTGAACTCTTCTAAAGGCTGGATCCAAACTGGCATTGGCATGATGAACTATAAATTGTAATGCAAATGACTGAACATGACTTTTATTGTGGTTTTCACAGTTTCCAAAACAACTCAAACCAGCAAAAATCCAATACAAACCAGAAACATGTTAAACAAATCCTTTGTCAATCTGTGGTTCATGTAAATAGAAATGCAAAAAGTTAATTAAAAAAATAAAAAATTGTGACATACAAGCTAAGGCCATCTTTTCCAACAATCTATAAATTATAAAGGCTTTCTGTAGTTTCAGTTTTCTTATTTTTACCCAAAATGTAATTTTGATTTTTAATTTAAGAATTTTACATTTATGCATTTGGCAGATGCTTTTATCTAAACTAACTTAAAATCGCTTTCAGGTTATACTTTTAATCATTTCTTGCTTTTGCTGGGAATCGAACACATGACCTTGATGACCCACTGTTTGAGCTACATGATTTACTTAAGACTTATTTTTGGTAACACTTTACTATAGAGACCAGTTCTCACTATTAACTAGTTGCTTATTAGCATGCCTATTATTAACATATTGGCAGTTTATTAGTACTTATAAAGCACATATTCTGCATGACTACATTCTACATCCCTAATCCTACCCAATACCTAAACTTAGCAGCTACCTTATTAATTATTAATAAGCAGAAAATTAGGCATTTATGGAGCAAAAGTCATAGTTAATGGTGTGCTAATAGCAAGAATTGGACCTTAAAATTAAGTGTGACCTTATTTTCTGATAATTCTTAAGCAAATTCTTATTTATTCACTTTCACACTGTCATTTTCGTTTTTGTAATTCTGGGTGAACTGCTCCTTTAAAGCCTTCAAAAGTTCATAATTGTGAAACATGAGGTTAGTTGGGTCCCATCTCCGAGTGTCTCCATCCATCCTTCTTTCCTCCTCATCTTGCCTGTCATTCTGCAACTTCCTGCTCCCTTCTTTTTTCCTTCCACCTTGAACTTGTTCCATGGCCCACACGGCAGCGGAAAGCAGATTAATGCCCGCTCTTTGAAATCTCAGTCACATAGTAGCCGCTTTCCTGCCTTTTCCCAGTCGCTAACATAAATCACGCGTTTCCCATCTGTCAGCGCTGACTAATGTCCACTGCCAGCTTTCCGACCGGATCCTTTACCTGACTGCAGCTCCAGTACAGAGCTAAAGAGAGCAGGTGTTAGTAGGCATCTACAGGACAATTAACAGAGCAATGGAAAGTTATAGTGATATTACAGTTCACTTAATAAGTTACCCTCATGTTGTTATAAAACTGTACTGTATTTAATTTTTGTATGTAATTTTATATATAACTTTTTTTTAGTGAAGGGGGTGGGGGGTATAATGTTGAGGTTAGTGTCTTACATGCTTGCTTTCTATATTTATTTATTATTTTTTTATGTATATATATATATATATTTTTTTTTTGCTTTTATTAGTTCATTTATTATTAATAAATTTACACCTTATTATCCAAGCAAGTGTCCTGAATTACATTTCTGTAATTTAGTTACCCAAAGTTTTAAATAATTACAAATATGATTGGGTTTTCACAATGTGATATGTTCAGAATTTTTATCTGATATGATCAATATTTTTTATATATTTATTTTTTGAAATTAACAGCGGGTCATATTTTTTGTAATTTTATAAGTAATTGTATGTTTTTTTTTGGCAATATAATGTCGAGGTTAGCGTCTTACATGCATTACATCATTTCAATTATTATTATTATTTTTTTTTTGTTGTTGTTGTTA
>JAFVLL020006403.1:27240-59238 GCA_021397915.2 Tor tambroides | reverse complement strand
ACTTGCCAATAAATGATCCCAATTGTCATGACAAAAAAGACAGCAACTCCCAAGCAAGCAATAGCCCCCTTCCAGGTCTCGTTCATCTCTTTCAATCCCGTGTCCCATGTCACCTCTGGGATTGGACTTGGGTTCCTGTTGCGAGTGTGTGGCATGATGATTTCACAAAGAAGACGACGAAGAAAAAGATCTAATCGAAAGTGATGATAAAAAGTAACAATCTCTTTGCTAAAGCATGCAGAATGGTCATCGTGCCACGCTCCTTCACGCTTCGGATTGTCTGTGAATGTGAATTTTTGAATTGGATCTAATTGCGTTGTTGCGCGCACCGGCCGCCGGTCATCAACGGATCCAGGTCAAGTTCTCCAAACACAATCATTCCAGAATAAATCGAAAAAAATAATGCATGCTGCTTCCAGTGCTATAGGAGGTTTAAAGCATTGATCGCAGAAGAGTGAGCAGCCTTACCCGGGTTTGGCAGCAATGCCTACAAATAGCTCCTCAGCGGCTTATTTGCTTGGCCTGCACTTTTGCGCACTGGTGTGACGCAACTCCATACTGCTTCTTCAGAAAGGTACGACAGAAAGTGATTAGGCGAGCTTTGCGATTACCGGGGCCCCCGGTCAGGAGCCGGACAGGGCGCAGTGTACAGTGAATCACCCATTCTCACTATCTCTGTGCTAGAGCTTGGCATTTGGAGACGCGCGTGCAGAGCGATCGACTAGCATACATGCATCAACCCTGCGCACAATGTTTCAGCGTCCTGTTTAAGAAGGTGTGAGAATCCTTCACCCTTAAAAATAAAGGTTCTTTATTGGGATCAATGGTTCTATGAAAAACCTGAACATCCATGGAACCTTTCAAATGCAGAAAAGGTTTCTTTAGATTGTTTAAATGTTCTTCAAAATGGTTCTTTTAGTAACTGTTCACTGAAAGGTTTTTGGGTAACCAAATATGGTTCTTCTATGGCATCACTGCAAAAACACCCTTTTGGAAACTTTATTTTTAAAGAGTGTTATTCGCAAACTACATTTTGATCTCCTTTTGATCTAATAGCCTATTCGAAGCAAAGTTGCACATTGCACTTGTACTATCTAAATCATGACGCATCATACTTGCGCATTGCGTCGTTTGTGTATTGTACAATAGTATTCCTAAACCGTGTTGTACTATATATACCACGTATATTATATTGTGTTTTGTGCATCTTTGTTTGGGTCAATAACATATAAAATGTCCGGGATGATAGGGAAAAATATTTACAGTTAGTCTACTCTTTGTGTTTAATTCAAAAACATTTATGCCGTTCTTGACAATGTTTAAATTTAGTTTAATTAAAAAAATAAAAAATAAAAAAAAAATCATATTTTATGGACTCCTCTCTATTTTTTGTCTTGCCACGTGCATACTGGTTTCACCCCCATAGCTTTGGTGGACAAATGTTTTTCAAATACAAACAGACAAAACTGCTTTTCTGGCTATTTTGTAAAGAAATATTAATAACATGTTACACACTTACTGGCATAGAAACTGTACATCAACATTTTTACAAGTTCTATAATCAAAACTGATTTTTATATAAAAAAAAATGTAAACTGGTGTTTATCAAATGTGTGTTTAAGTCTAATCGTCTATATGAATTACATTTTTTAATGTCATTTTGAACAGTTTAATAGATCCAGATAAAATGAGTGTTACTATATACCCCATTTATACCTTGTATCATGTAATGCTTGGTAGATTACTTACAAATTGTAGTCTATTACTGATTTCAGATTACATTATGATAATTGTAGATGTAGGTTATTAATTTTGGGTAATGTATTCTGACTACCATTTAGTAGATTACTATTAGATTACATTTTACCTAACTTGTTTAAAAGTTTCTAGTGCATATTTTAGGGTTTTGGCTGGCTGACAAACACACACACACACACACACACACAATTGAAATGTCTGCATGAACAAACACTAATAAACATGAAATTAACAATAACATTACATGCCCAAAGTCTTCCAGGTTTAAAATATTTTTGTCCTGACTTCCAGATCCTTTACGGAAGGTTGCTGGATTTGAGAAATAGTGTTTCACAGCTATACATCACCCGTGTTTAGTGACGTGTAAGTATTGTTTCACACACGGTCTAATAGCATAGCATGGTTGGCAAATTTATATACACAACATTTGTGAATATAGTCAAAGCTAAATTGTATGACACAGTAAGATTGTTGTGAAGGAAACTTTAGAAAAGATAAAAAAAAGGGTGAATCAATAAATGATGACTAATTCACTGCCATTTTATGAATAATATGTAATCATAATCCATAAAAGTAACAGTAATCTGATTATGAGCATTTTAAAATGTAATATAATCCAATTAGGTGTACTCAGTTTTTGGAATCTGATTACATAATCCAGATTAAATGTAATCAGTTACGTCTTCACTATCTGCTCAAAATATTTAGCAAAACAAAAATACGTGAACTGCGAATTTCAACAAAAATCTTTATGTAGAAATGTTTAACATCACAAGACACATAACTTCAGTAGTCTGTACACAGACATACACACACACACACACACACACAAACACACACCCACACACACTTGTTTCACTATCCTTGTAGGGACTTCCATAGGCGTAATGGTTTTTCTACTGTACAGACCGTATATTCTATTGCCCTACACCTAAACCTACTCCTTACAGGAGACTTTTTGCATTTTTAGATTTTCAAAAAACTTCATTCTGTGTGATTTATTAGCTTGTTTACCCATAGGGACCTCAGTTTAGGTCCCCACCGTGACACAAGTCCCCATGAGTCTGTTTGTATTCAGGTTTAAGTCCCCACTGGGATATAAAAACAGGTACACACACACACGGGCACACACACACACACATATATATATATGTATGCATATATGCATACATATATATATATATATATATATTTTTTTTTTTTTTTGACACTGAACATGGAGAATGTGTCAAGGCATGATTCTTTGGAGCAGCAGATATGAAGCAGGAGCAGCAGGAATCCCCATGACTTATGACATGATTAATGACATGACAACATGGATGACTGGAGATGCCACCTATGGAATTTCATCTGTCAACAGCCATTGTGTTGGGCTTGCCATGTGCTGCACCTTTCTGTCTGTCTATCAATTCATCCATTTATCTGTCTGTCTATCTATGTATCTATCTGCTCATCTATCTATCTATCTATCTATCCCCAGCTATCTCAGAAAACCCCTGAGAAAGGGCTTCTGATAGTGAAGCACTGATGTGTTGAAGTGCCCGATAGCCTAAATGCCTTGAAGATTAGTTGCAACTGGCTCAGATTCTGTAAGTCAGCCCTTTTGCACCTCAGGATTCTGCTGGCAGGGCTGTGGTTATTGGATAAGGCTGTGGGAACCTCACCTTGGCTGTTCACTCTTCTCCAATAATCACATAACCACTAGACGGCTTCACCTATCAGCTGACTACTGACTGCCCCCATTTTCCTGCTTTAATTTCGATTAACGTTCAGATTTGGACTTGAAAAACTGTTCCAGAATGGCAGCTAAAGGTAACAAGTTGCATCTTCTGTAATTGTCTGTGAATGTGTGTGTGTGGGTGATGTGTGTGTGACTAAGCCAAGTTAAACTTTACAGTGGCCTTGGCTCAGGGTCAGAGTTGAGCGTGCTTTGGGGCCACTTCCAAAGGAAGAGTCTCAATTTACACATCAACTATACGACTCCGTTGAGAAGTGCTATAAATAACAGCTTGAATGATTGGTGACTGGCTCTGCTTTCCACGGACTGTGAGCATGCAGCGTGAAAAACAAATGGTAGTATATATAGTGAAAAAATCAGCGTATGACACTAAATGTTGATATTGTTTTTTTCATATGTAACTGGTATAACCGTTCAGTGAGACTCAAAGGACAGAGACCAGCAGCAAAAATGCTTCTATTTCTCATATCACCAGCAGAATAATTATTTTATTTTATATTATTTATTTATTTATTTCCATCTGTTGCACCTAAATAAAAAATAAATAAATAACACTTTCCATTTTAAATGAGATTATCAGCGGTACAATTATTTTATTTGATTTCTGCATTTATTTATTTACCTATTTTGTACTTTAACACATAAAAATTAAACTTGATATAAAAAATAATACAACATTTTTTTCATTTTAAACTATTATCAGCAGTACAATTATTTTATTTCATTTTTATTTGTGTATTTATTTCCTTTTTTTGCAATTGAATATAAATACACAATTAAAATGTTTAATTGTTGTTTATTTATTTCAACCTATTGCACTTCAAAAATATATATATATAATAAAAATAATAATTATTATTATTGTCATAGCCCAGTCACAAGCTCAGTCACTAAACCACATTAAAGACTCCATTTCCCAGCATCCCGCCTGCACCTGATCTCCAGTCAACACACCTGCCACCATTCACCTTATTAACTACCATATAAAAGCAGTCACCTTTCGCTCACTTATTGTCTGGTCTCCTTGATGGTATTTTCTACACATCGTGAGGTACACGGTCCTTACTCCTTACCAGCTCTACTCACCTGAATCATCACGTCCCGATCTACCTTACAGTGAATCCTCCGTCTGTCTGCTCTCAGAGCCCTCGAACCTGGAAAGGAATGATATTACAAAGTTATTATAAGATAAGTCCAACAATCTATCCTAAAAGACTTTCTGTTCACCTGAGTTTGTGCCTGATGTCTACAAAGCCTCCTTTAGTTTAAGTTAACTGTGGATAAAGAAAGAATGTTTATTTTCCCGGTTTCTTCATGAAGTTATGATGTTATGTTGAATTCTGAACTTACCTGAATTCCTGTTCTGATCCCGGCTTTGATAAACCTGCTGAACTCACTTACCTGTGTTATCTGTTTTGTGACAGAAGACCAAACCACAAAATTTGCCTTACAACATGGGCATTCTCCACAACCCTCAAGACCCAGAAGACCTGCTTCTCACACGCTTTCAAGATGGCCGGCCAATTGAGGACTATTTAGAGGAATTCGTCGAACTCTCACATCAAGTGCCCTGGAACGATGAGACGCTAAAGACCGTTTTCTGGTGCAGGTTGGATGATCACCTTTATCTACAAGTTTCAGTGGGAGCAACCACATGTTCTTTGCAAAAATATATTGATTATATTTTATGGATGTGTGGATCATCGTATATTGTAGAGGAAGCACTTCCCAAGTCCGCTCCAGTGAGTAGTGTTCCTGAGAATGTTCCATTGAGTGAAATTCCCGAATCTGTAGGCCCAATCCCATTTCTACCCCTACCCCTCCATTTTGCGTGTTCACATGAAGGGTAGGGGTGTCTCGATTCTCTTTTGGGGGTTGGGCCAGATAGCCCTTCAAACAAAGATTTTTCAGGACCACACTTCAAATGAAGGGGTATGAGAATTATCAGCATAGACTGGCTACAGCAGCAACATGGCTGCCCGAGCGAACAAAAAGACACATAAATGTAATGTATTTGTACATGTAAATGTATTTTTGACATTAATAAAGATTTTAATGAAAAGTAATCATTTGTTACATTCAATCGTGTGTTCATATTTACGGTTATGTTATTCAAAGAAATGTTTGCAAAAAATTGCTAATGTCATATAACTGCACGATAGTGCCACAACATATTTTCATGTCTGATCAGGGTGATAACCAGGGCTCAAATTGAGGGGGGATGTGGGGGGATGGCATCCCCCTGGTAGAAAAAAATGACATAAAGCTTCCCCCCTAACATCCCCTTTGGAGTACTAATTTTGTGTATTATGTAAAACTTATCCTGCAAATGAAATGTTAAAACTCTCTAGCCTACTTATGATAATTCACAAACTAAATAATGGTGATTGGCCAATCAGAACTCGATACTGCAACAAGGTGCGCACAAACTGAAGCAAGTTTTTGTCATTTTTTCGTGCAAAATAGTTCAAGCGCAACTTTTGAAGTTCTTTAAAAAAAAAAAGACAACAGAAGGTATGATTTTTCCTTGAGTAGCATTTAAAGACATCCCCCTGACATAATGTAGCCTATGACTGTGAGGGACTGAGAGACGATAGGAGAGAGCTGATATTATTCATCTTTGGGGAGGAAAAAAAAAAAAAACACGTCTTGAGAGGCCAAAAGCATTCACTGTGTGATGAAGCCTATTAGAATATAGTTAGAATGCCCTTATAATTCCGGCACGGAAAAAAAAAACCATGTATGATTTATTTTATTCATTGCACAAGCAATGTTCTTTTCTGAATATCAGCATGTGTGTGAGCACAAATGTGCTATTAGTTTTATACAACAGTGCAACACGGTGTTTTATTCCTTGAATGAATCTGTTTTTGAACGAATCGACTGAGCCAGTGATTCAGCTGTCTATTAAGATGGCAGAGCTGGGTAGATTACTTACAAATTGTAATCTGCTACTGATTCCAGATTACATGACAAAAAATGTAGTCAGTAACGTAATCCATTACATTACACATTTTAGGTAATATAATCAGATTACTTTTAGATTACTTTTGATTTAACTCGTTTATCACATTGATTTAAATAGCATTATCTTGTACCATAATGATGTAAAAAATGCAAAGAGTAAGAAAACTTGTTCCATTCATTGTAATTTACAACATGAAGTGCATTAAACATTATATTACGTCAAGGTTTCCCAAACTAGGGTTTGTAAAGAAACTCCAGGGGGTTTGTGAGTTTAATGAAAAGCTGACAATTAATTAAATCATAAAAAATTTAAATGAAAATAAATCATTTTAAAACAAACTCCCTTTCGAGGAAAGTCTCTTCACTCAGCGGCCATATTTGCAATGCCTCAAGGCTGCTCATACAAGACCAATCTTAATGAATGGAGAAATCTTGAAATCTCCAAAACTGCTCGTTGAACTCACAATTAAATTACATATGTCAAATCAGCAACAAAAATCTGAAATTAATTGCCCCATGTATGTTGTTCTTTATGCTCAAATAGCGTTTACACAGCTTATTTTTCAGGCTAGACCAGCCAATGCACATGTGACCGACGTAGGCCAGTAAGAGCTGTTGCGTGTAAACCGCCGGAGACTGGGGTTCGAGCCCCACTCGGAACAAGAACGAGTTGTGGCGGTGCGGACCTGGGGGGGGTTACACTGGTGCCGTGACCCGCACGGGAGTGAGGTTCAGGGGGGTGAGTGTAACCGACGTAGGCCAGTAAGAGCTGTTGCGTGTAAACCTCACTCCTCTGATCTCAAAATGAGGACATGGCCTTTAGCCTCCTTGTTAGAGCGCCCCCGTCCCGCGCCGGAGACCCACTCGGAACGAGTTGTGGCGGTGCGGACCCGGAGGGGTTACACACACGCTGAGTCATAACGTGCTTATAACTGTGCATGTGCATTGGCTGGTCTAGTCGGGTTTCTATGGGAAATTTGGCTCTTTCATTTAGAAGATGGGACTATTCCTCCATATTGCATGTTGCAGTTTCTCCCATTCATAAGTATAGGAGTGAACCGTCTTTGTATTTCCATAGTCTTTGTTTTAAATGTGCTGTATGTAAGTTTTTGACTCTACTAAAGCATAAAAATACCATAATATGTTTGCAGATATTTAAGAAACACGCTAAGTTAACATACATGTTTATCTGAAAAACAATGCTACAGTCAGTTATTCTCCTTTTGAAAATAGTATTTTGTATTTCAAATACGTATTTTAAATACATGTATTTGAAATACTGCCCATCCCTGCGTACACGCATCTCTCTCTCAAATTGGCAATATTTGAGAAAGAGGTTTAGCAATTTCTAATTATTGGGGGGACTAACCCCCCCTCAATGTCTATGGTGGTTATCACCAGTAGTTGAATTGTAAAAAATTTCAGGGGGGATGGTGTGGTCAGCAGTGTTGGGCAATAACGCGTTACTAGTAACGCGTTACTGTAACGCAGTTACTTTTGACAGTAACTAGTATTCTAACACATTACTTTTTAAATAAAATAACTCCGTTACCATTACAATATGGTGCGTTTGTCCGTTACTTTTTTTTTAATTAATTCATTTTGGCTGAAGTGTAGCCTACAGCCTAACCTGTTTACAGCGGCGACGCATTGAGGGAAGAAGACGCACAGTGGGCGTGTTTGAGTTTATTCAAGTATGTGCGGCGGTCAAGGCGAGAGCAAGACGAGTTTCTCAAAGTGGAAATATGCTCATTATTTCACTTTAGTTGAGCATAAAGACAAAAACATTTTAGTCAAATGTAAGCTGTGTCTTTCTGGTTCGAAGGTCCTATCTCTACTCGATAAACAGCAACTCCAATCTGTCGAAGCACCTCCGGAAACTACATGCCTCGACGAAGCTAGAAGCAAACCCGGTGTCGGTAGACACACTCGAAGTGAGTCAAGCCCCTCCAGCCAAACAACAGCGACTAGATTTTAACCGGACTGTTAGCCAGGGACAGATCAACAAAGCTGTTGCACGGTATGTTGTTGAAAACATGCAGCCTGTCTCTACTGTGGAGTCACCGGCTTTCAGGCAGCTCGTTAGCAGTGAGGGGAATAACGGTGTTATAAATAAACGGCGTTACTAACAGCGTTATTTTTCTAGTAGCACGATTAATCAAACGAATTACTGTTTCCCCCGTTACAACGCCGTTACCATTACTTACAATAAAATGCGGCGTTACTACAATTTATTATAATATTATTATAATTTTATTTTTCAGTTCATCTAAATGCGCAGAGTGCAGTAACTGTATTTGACGTACCATAAACACTAGTGTGAAGCTGAAGGCGCACGACTGGCATCGCTTTCTCACACACACACAAAGAAAGATACAGAGCAAGAGAGTCTTACATACCATGCAGAATTGAGGCGCTACGTGTAAACGATATTCTTTGTTGTATTTTCCTGTCAGAATAATCAAGTTCCTTTGGAATTTTTTAAAGAAATGCCGGTTTCTCTGGTAGTGGGCGGAACTAATGTGCAAACGACAATCTCATTGGCTGGTCCTCACCTATTGTCGTCCCTGTTTTGATTTCAGGAAATCAATTCGAGCGAACGCAGACAACATGATTAATATTCATGAACCCAGCAGCTCATTAATCCTTAGTGCGTTTTATATTGTTATTAGTAATAGAATTACTAGTAGTTTTATCTTATCATTATTATTTTTATCCCCCCCCCTTTTTAATAGAAACACTAAATGACAAACAATATCTTAAGCACCACCGCCAGTCCTAAGTTCAGTCAACATGACAAATATGCATTCATACATGGTTATTCTAAGTTCTGTCATCTTATAATGCTAAATTATCATAATATCATACTATAATACTGACTGATGCTAAGTGTCAGATATTTATATTGAATTTGATAGGTGTCTCTCATATTGTCCCACAGAAACATTAAAATAGTGTAGATTAGTGTACAATGTTTTATAATAATAATTTATTCTATTTAGTGTCCTTTTCATTCATTTAACACATATTTAATATTGGGGGCATCCAAGTTATTTGACATATTTGGACATTTAAAAAAAAAAAAAAAAAAAAAAGTAATGCAATAGTTACTTTCCCTGGTAATTAGTTACTTTTATAATGATGTAACTCAGTTACTAACTCAGTTACTATTTGTGAGAAGTAACTAGTAACTATAACTAATCACTTTTTTAAAGTAACGTGCCCAACACTGGTGGTCAGGTGGGGGGCCCTGTGGCTAATTTTACACAACGATTACAAAATTTGTCTCATTTTAAAAGGTTTAATGAAAACTTAGCCTTGAACTATTATCTATAAGAATGTTTTCCTTCTGGGGCCTGAAATGGAGGAATTTTGGTCAATATTGATAATTAAACAATATTTAGCTGAATGTGTTTTTGTGCTGACACCTTGGCTGGTTTAGGTCTGTCATGGATAAATAATGATGACAATAAAACCGCCAGTAGGTGGCAGCAAGTCCCTGTTTTAATAAATGATTATTGAAGCATTCAAATCAAACGATTACTTCAAAACGGCTGATTCAATTAGAAACTAAACAAGTGAGACCATCTTACAGAGCTGGGTAGTAACTGATTACATGTAATCTGGATTACGTAATCAGATTCCAAAAATGAAGTACTTGTAATTAGAGTAAGTTACATTTTAAAATACTCGTAATCAGACTACAGTTACTTTTTTACGGATTACATGTTATTCACACAATAGCAATAAATTATTCATGATTCATTGATTCTCCCTAATTTCTCTTTTCATCTTTTAAATTTTCCTTTCTAAAATAGCCTACCGATTATATACATATTATATATGTAGTCCAGTTTTGTGGACATTCACACAAAGACCAGTCATTAGTCAGGTGGCGACAGCATTTGACCACTGGATTTACAAAAATCATTTCAGGTTTAAGAAGGGTTTCAACACTGCATCAACTACTGAACGCCATTCATTTTTATTTGAATTATTACTCTGTAGGTTTTTTAATCATGTATTATTAATTATAACTAATTAAAATGCACATATTCACGTTATTTCTTAGTTACATTTAGTTACATAAATTTAAATAAGAAATAACTTAATGTCTTCTCTTTTCAAAGAAGACACCGTCTGCCCCAGAACAAGGTTTAATGCTGGCTTCAGTGCCAGACCAGAGTCCAGTAAAGGCTCCTGTCTATAACCTGAGTCCTAGACACATGGCAGTGAATAGTCAGGGAGAAGGACTAACTTTAGTTCCACTCTCTAAGAAGTTTAAGTCTGTTATCACGGCCAGGAGTGCTGTTCCTTCTTCGGTCGGATTAAATCCCCTCGTTTCGGCCAGGAGTGCCGTTCTGTCTTCAGTCGGATTAAATGTCCTCGTCACGGCCAGGAGTGCCGTCCCCATCACTGTAAGAATCAGCTACTCTATCACGGCCAGGACTGCCGAACCTCTCGTTGAGAAATTCAATTTCCTCGATATGGCCAGGAGTGCCATCCCCTGTACTGTGGAACCCAGATCTCTCGTCATGTTCAAGAGGGCCATTCCCTGTGCTGTGAAATCCAGCTCCCTTGTCACGGCCAGGAGTGCCATTCCCGGTACTGATAGATTCAGCTCCTTAGTCACGGCCAGGAGAGCCATCCCCACAGTTGTCAGAATGAGCTACCACGTCACGACCAGGAAAGCCATTCCCTCTTCAGCCAGATTACTTTCCCTTGTCACGGCTACGAGAGCTGTTCACTCCACGCTAGATTAAGTTTACCCTTCATGGCCAGGATTGCCGTTCCCTCTTCAGTTGGATTACTTTCCCTAGTTACGGCCAGGAAAGCTGTTCCCTCCACGGCTGGATTAAGTTTCCCAGTTACGGCCAGGATTGCCGTTCCCTCCGCTGATAGAGTCAGCTCTCTCATCACAGTCAGAAACGCCATTCCCCTCACTGAGAGATTCAACCCCTTTGTCATGACCAGGAAAACCATTCTCTACACGGATCGGTTCAGCTCCCTCAACAGGCCAGGATGGCGTTCCTTCCGCTAATCGATTCAGCTCCCTTGTCACGACCAAGAGTACCCTTCCCATAGCTGAGAAGTTCCATTCCCCAAACAAGGCCATGGATAAATTCGGTTTCTTCGGTATGGCCAAGACCTTCTCAAACCGGCTCTGGTGGACGTCGGTACCGTCATGGAAACCTCCTGCTCCTGTACTCTGGTGGTCGTCCGCTCCACCCTGGTTCCTTCTGTCGCCACCTTGGAAATTCCCACCATACTGTATCCACTAAGGATCCTTCCTCCACCTGCACCACCTTGGAACCTACTATCTCCATTCTGGATTTACCCTCTGTCTGCTCCGCCCTGGCTTTTCCCGTCTCCGCCAAAGACCCACTATGGCGTGAGGACACGCCTTCAAGAAGGGGGAGTTCTGTCCCAGCTCAGTCACCAGATCAGTCACTAAACCAAATTAAGGACTCCATTTCCCAGCATCCCACCTGCTTCACACCTGCACCTGATCCCCAATCAACACACCTGCCACCATTCACCTCATTACCTAAAATATAAAAGCACATTTCGCTCCCTTATTGTCTGGTCTCATTGTTGGTATTCCCTACACGTCATAGGATATACTTCCCTTACTCCTTACCAGCTCTACTCACCTGAATCATCGTTTCCCGATCCACCTTTCAGTGAATCCTCCATTTGTCCGCTCTCAGAGCCCTCGAACCTGGAAAGGGAAAATAGTACCAAGTTATTATGAGATAAGCCCAACGATCTATCCTAAAAGAATTTCTGTTCACCTGAGTTTGTGCCTGATGTCTACAAAGCCTCCTTTAGTTCAAACTACCCGTGGATAAAGAAAGACTGTTTACTGTGGCGAGGGGGGCGTGGTTCAGCGGAGTCTGCAGTGGGAGAGAGCATTGGGAGACGAGCGGGGAGAAAGTAGGTCAAGTGCAGATGATGATCACCTGTATCTGTTTGCAGTGATTGGCGGGGAGAGACCGCTTAAGGAGCGTGGGAGAGCTTCACAGGGAGAGAGACGGGACGGAGACTTGTGTGCGTGACTGCCCGGCGACCGAGAGAGGAGCTGGAAAACTACGTATATTCGAAAGCTGCGCTTTTTCTGAACTGTGCCACTGTGGCCAACTTTATTTTGTGTTTCTGTTATTGAATAAAGGCACACGAGTCTCCGAACGCCAACCTTGTCCTCTTCCTTCCTCACCCCTGAGCTGGGCTGTATCACATTTACTTTCCCAGTTCCTTCGTTAAGTTATGATGTTATGCTGAATTCTGAACTTACATGATTTCCTGTTCTGATCCCGGCTTCAATAAACCTGCTGAACTCACTTACCTGTGATCTCTGTTATCTGTTTCATGACAATTATTAGCAGTAAAATTATTATTTTTACATTTATTTCCCATTTTTGCACTTAAACAAATAAAACAATTTAAATAAATAATAAATCGAATTTGTCATGTTTATTTGTTGTTTATTTCCATCTGTTGCTCTTAAATAAAATAGAAATAAATAAAACAATGTGTCATTGCAAATGATACAACTTTTTTTCATTTGAAATATTATCAGCAGAAAAAATATTTTATTTAATAATTGTTTTTATTTATAACCCAGTTTTGCACTTAAACAAACAAAACCGTTTAAATAAATCCATTTTATATATATATATATATATATATATATATATATATGCACACAATTAATAAAGATTGATAGATTATTTTCAAAGTGATCACTGATTTTAGATGTACTTTGCATCTGCACATGCATCCATCTCTTCTATTCTCATGGAGCAAGTCTTCTGGAATGTTTTGGACCACCTTGATTTTTACAGTTGTAGATCTTTTTCATGTACATTCATGTAACATAATATCCCAGTCAATGCAATAACGGAAAATATGAGTGGCGTGGCAGTCCCTCAAGGAAATATAAAATGCTGTTTGACAAAAGTTTAAAAGAAAAAAAAAAAAAAAAAACCTGCAGACCTTTACAAGCACAAGTATTCACTTTTAGCAAAAAGACTTTTCCATCTTCCTGTCTGGATCTTCAATTTACAATTTCCCCTTCCCTTTGGATATTTAATACAACCAGAGCTGGGAAAGTTTCCATAGCTTTTCTCGCGCCTGCACTCCTGGCGTCTTCTCCGCAGTTAACGGCCCAATCTTTATTTTTTTAATTTATTTTTTCTGGGGCACATATTTCATCTAGCTAAACAAATTTTCATCCTGATTGCCCTGCTGACCGATTTTCCATGCAAATAAAATAATTTTTAAATAGAATTGGGTGATGGTAGCAGTGCAGTGGTAACAGAACTTAACATTATTTTTGTAATTTACTAATTAATTGATTAAAGTTTTACACTTTTTTTTTATTAATTATTACTCCCATAAAAGGAAAATCGAATACATTAATGAATCACTTAAAACTCAGAGCAGACTAACAGTGAGTCTAATGTTATAAGCACTATGGTTTCTACTAATCTGAATAAGCATGAATACTAAAGCTAATTAATATTTTGTGAGAAGTAATATTGATCATTTTATATTTTACCCCACAGCAGAACAGGCATCAGTTTCAGTCACAAACAAACTGCATGGGCCAA
The DNA here is from genome assembly GCA_021397915.2 of Tor tambroides. Taxonomy (NCBI): domain Eukaryota; kingdom Metazoa; phylum Chordata; class Actinopteri; order Cypriniformes; family Cyprinidae; genus Tor; species Tor tambroides. The sequence goes on along the minus strand of JAFVLL020006403.1, from coordinate 45,162 downwards.
TCTATAAATGGCAGCATTGGAAAACAGTGTGTGAACAGACCTTTGCTTGAAGGTTGAGAGGAGTCGAGTTGCATGAGTATACGTCTCCTCTAACCCACCCTTTGCTAAACACTGGCACTTAGACAAGGAGCTCTCGCGCTGTGATTCAATTACAAGAGCCTCGGCCAACTGTCCAAACCCCAAAAGCTCTTTCTAATCTCACTCAGGTACCTGATAAACAATTACACTGATGACCAGGTATCGCTCGTCTCTGCTGAAAATAATCGTTGTTAGATTTCTGATAAATAAAAATGACATAAAAATGATAGAACTGATCTGGACACTCATTCCCTAAATTGACAATTCTGACATGTTTTTTGGCAGTGGCAAATATCCCAAAAGTCACACGCATTTACAATGAATAAAAAGCGCAGAGGTGAAATTACAGGTCCTGCCGTAATAACAGTGAAGAATTTTAGGCCTGTCCTTGTTAGGAGATGGTTATTTTAACACCCTTAAAATGCGACTCAATGTTGGTTCAGGTTGGCCAAACAGTGGACAAGGTTTCCCTCTTCTGTTGGGAAAGAGCTTTACAACACTGACACTCAAAGAGCTACTCAGTTTACAATGAGTGCTTCTCATTTCTTATTTGTGCATCCTCGTTTCCTTTCCTCGCTTCTTTGCTCCACCCCCTTAGGATATGAGGGAAGGGTGCAAGGAAAGGAAATGAGGACGAAGGAATCAAAGGATGAACATTGTAATAGTCTTGACCATTTAAGCATCACTTAAAAGCGTCATCAGCTGCACTAAAGGGATCTGCCCTTAGTTGTTAAAGGGGTCATATGACGTTGCTAAAAAGAACATTATTTTGTGTATTTGGTGTAATGCAATATGTTTCTGTGGTTTAAGGTTCAAAAACGCATTATTTTCCACGTACTGTACATTAATGTTGCTCCTCTAAGCCCCGCCTTTCTGAAACGCGTCGATTTTTACAAAGCTCATCGTTCTGAGAAGCGAGGCGTGCTCTGATTGGCCAGCTATCCAGTGCGTTGTGATTGGCCGAATACCTCAAGCGTGAGACGGAAATGTTACGCCCCTCACCGTATTGTGATGGCGTTTCATGGCGCGACCACACAAAAACAATAAAACCCATTACAAACGAGGCATTTGTTGCATCCAGTGGGGACATAATTACTGATTATAATGACTTATACTGTCTTTTTACGTGTTGCATCGCGCCGCGTAAACATTACCATGTCTGCATTTGTGATCGGAGAAACGACAAACAACAAGCACTACTCTACACTGCTCAAAACTCGCGTTTGAATCATCAGTGGCAGAAATGTACTTACAAGCTGTGAGTCAGAAGCGCCAGACTGTCCTTGCAAAGTTGGAATTGCCCCACTTTATAGAAACAGCCTTTGTGCGAGCCAGCTTTGTAGCTTCCAAGTTCACAAAATAGTCCTCCGTAAAATGTGCTGTGCACACTCAAATAATTGGGTTGAACTGTTCTGGAACAGTGTTATAAATACAACTTAACCACTGATTTCTAGTTGTGTCCTCTTTTGGAAGCCCAAACAAAGTAGTTTCGCTTTCACAATGAAACATAGCGTCTCCAGGACATGGCGCCAGCGGCTGCAACAATACTACAGTGAGAATAATAGTTCTGCCCTCTTTCTTTGCGTATACGTTTGGGCGGTGTTATGAAAATCTCCCCACATCGTGACGTAGACATGTGGGGGCGTGTTTGAATGAGCCGTTTTAGGGGGGCGTGGCAGAGTCTTAACTTTTATAAAGAATATCTCTTTGGTTTTGAGACTTTAGTCTTTGCAACTTCAGTGATATTATCTATGCACAAACAGCTTGTAACACTCCAAAGAGAAAGGAAAATTTGAAATCGCATCATATGACCCCTTTAAAGTTAGTTATTTAATGCATTCATAATAAATATTAATAAAGCAAGATACCCTATTGAAATATATGACATGTATGGTTTACATAAGGTAAAATATAAATGTAAATTATTACGACAGATGTGAAGGGGGAGGAGAATTTATATGTGTGTCAGTTTTTTTGCCGAAAAAGACTTCCTCATAGGATACACCTGTGTATCCTTGCTCATGACTCCTCAGGAAGCCTCCTCACTCCTCGATCCTCGCCTCCTTGCAGTGCAGTTAGAGAATTGAGATGTCCTACAAGATGGCTGAGCTCGATCGGTTTCTGGGTCATAGGATGGAGGACGGAGGAGCGAGGAAACGAGGAGGGATATTGAGAAGCACCCAATGACCTGTTGGAGAAGTCTTCAGCTGTAATGCCTGTTGTGATAATGTAACTATTACTAACTTTTAATGGACAAAATTGTTGCATTTTAACATAAGGTGACCAGGTTTCAAATGAAAACAAATGGCATATTTCCTAGTTTACTGACTAAAATATCATTAAATATCAATCATTAAATCTAATTTTTTTTTTTTAATTGTTGCACATTCCCCACATATTCAAATTATTAATAATTTTTATGATGTTAGCGAGTCAAACTAACTGGTTTTAATACAATTCACCAGAAATCACACTGTATATAGGCTACTGTATACAGGAATTATAAAATTAACTTTTCAAATGTTATTTTAAGTTTGTAACTGGATTTGTCCCATCCCTATAGAGAATGTGAAGCTGACATGAGTTCTGGGAAACTGCTTTGTTTATCCGCCTTCCGCCATACTCAGAGGATCGTGCTGCTGTTCTGCTATTGAGTTTAGGGCAGTATTTTAATTTTCTGTCATGATTGTGAAAAAAGTCACCATTTTATTGCACACTGAGTCCTTAATTCTCGTCCGAAAGTTTTGCACGTTAAAAAATAAATACAATCTCATGTTGAGTCAATCACATTTACACACTGCCTCCGAAACTTTCGTCCATTATAAAAAATATTTGGATCAGGTTCAATTTTCTGTGTTTTTGCATCCGTAACAAGAAATTTGTTAGGAAAGGATGATGAATACGAAAAAACGCATATGAAAATTTTGGACTCCGTGTGCAAAGACCTTTACTCAGATCATCGTTCTGAGAGATAACTGGAGAATGCAATATGTTTTTTCACCTTTTCTATGTGTAACATGCGGCGCACCGCTGATGACGGGAAGAATTTTTTAATAAAGTCATTATTTTTGTTTTCTTTGCACACAAAAAGTATTCTCGTAGCTTCATAAAATTATGGTTGAAACCCTGATGTCACATGGACTATTTTACCGATGTCCTTGCTATGTTTCTGGACCTGGGAACAATGCAGTTGTGTTGCAGTCTATGGAGGGTCTGAGAGCTCTCGGATTTAATCAAAAATATCTTAATTTGTGCTCTGAAGATGAACAAATGTCTTACAGGTTTGGAACGACATGAGGGTGAGTAATTAATGACAGAATTTTTATTTTTGGGTGAACTATCACTTTAATTTCAGCATTTGTAGCAGGGGGTGATCCCATAAATATGTATAGATGCCCCAATCGTCGCTCCAAGCATGTAGATGCGGCCGCCATCTTGGAACGGTCAAACTGACGGCATTCACCATACTGTAAGTTCGCACAGAGCCATTGAGCCGTTCTGTGCAGGATTGTGGCATCTTTCGAATATTCAGTGATTACTATGGTGAATGACATCAAGTTGACCTTTACAATATGGCGGACGGCTCACGTATAGCGGCCCATAGAAACAGTTGCTAATGGGGCATCTACGTATATAGGTGCGTTCCAATTGACAGGGTACCTACGCAGTGTTCACTGCTCCCTACTCCCTAAGCATGGGATATCCGTTGAAGTGGACTTCGCTGAAAATAATTGCTCATTTGGAACGCCCTGCAACATCAAAGAAAATCAATGGCAGGGTCACATAGATTACGATATAACATGAATAAATACTGTAATTTATTTTACTTTCAAATTTAAACACATAAAATACATACAATTATGTATCTAATAAATATAGTCAAAGTGTATATGTTTAGACTGTTACAGATTGTAGTGGTTTCATCTCATGCGATTTCTTTCCCACACGCAGCCTCATTAACTCTCCTGAGGTAAATAAAGTAAAATAAACATTGACAGAGCCTCAGCTGCTTCTCGCCGGCTTTACTTAGTTTCACCTATTCATACAATACAATATGCAAATATAACTCATCGCCATAACCATTCATAAATACTGTAGTTTGTATAATAATAAAATTTATTGCAACGCCTGTATTGTTTGTTCTAACTGATGACGTGGTGCGCAATGACAGTTGGGTGATTTTCCCTCGCCACTTCCTGTGAAGTGATGTTCCCTTATTCCCTATGCCGTTTGCAGTGCCCTTCAAACTGAACATGTTTGTCCCCATCGGACTGGAATCTCACTTAAGATGGCGGAATACCCTATGAAGTCCACTTCGCAGTCCACTTACAGTCGAATGGAACGCACCTTATATCTATGGCTCCAAGCATTTTAATGGCACGCATCTGCCATCTTGGAACGGACAATTTGACGTCATTCACTATACTATGGATTCGCAGACCATTGGCTGTGCAGGACTGTGGCATCTTTAGAACAGTGGTTTTCAAACTTCTTCCTGGGGACCCACAGCTCTGCACATTTTGCATGTCTCCCTAATTTACACACCTGATTCAGATCATCAGCTCATTAGGAAAGAGCTCCATGAACTCAAATGATTGTGTCAGATAAGGGAGACATGCAAAATGTGCAGAGCAGTGGGTCCCGAGGAACAGGATTGAAAATCACTGCTTTAGAATATTCAGTGATTACTATGGCGAATGAAGTTAAATTGACCTTTACAATAGAAACAGTTGCTAATGGGGCATCTACACTTATCTATGAGGAGATCCTCCCAGAATGGCGGCAGCGCCCCAGCATGCAACGCGGCGTGACTTAGCTTCACATTCTCTATAGTCTTATTATTTTGCATATTAGGCTCATTCTGACCACAAAGTGTTTCAGCAAATATAATTGTTGCATTTTTTTATTTAGCCTATTTAGTTTATATTTTTTAAAATTATTTATTCATATTAAGGTGCACTTCACACATGTGGTTAAGTTAAGATATAGGTGCGTTCACGCCATATCTTTACTGTTATTACATAAACACTGTGTGGGAATTAGGCCTACTTACGTTGTGACAGGCAGCACTGTCGGAAACGTTTGAAAATTGTGTGCAAAACAATCCCGCACCCTGTTGAGGCCCTGTTAAAGCACAAACAAACAGTATTACTTTGATATTACGTGAATATGTTGTTGGTACTACCTCAACACCGATAACGGTGTTTCTTCTGACAACTGGTCTGTTGACTGAAGTAGCGGCAGTAATCAGTGTAGCTCTCGGCGCCCTCTGCTGGTGAAAATAATCACTACACAAGTGTTCAGGACATAATGGTCGGAGTTTTTTTGTAGTGTAAAAAAGGGGACATTTTCGGGGATAGAGGACACCGAATACTGGTTATATATACGAACGCATCTCTATATAGATCTGTAGAAAGATATTAAATGATTCTGGAAATATATTAAATTATTTGAAACTATATTAAACCAAATGTGACTTTTTTTTCCACATTCCGACAACTTTAAAAATAAATCTCACAACAAGGGTTAACCAAAATGTGGCATTATTAGGAAACAGAGAGCAGAGCAGTGAACAGGCAAACGACGTCAGGTGACGTTATATTTCCATCAAAATAAAAGTTATACCAGTATTTGAAATATATATAAATATCCACATTTTTATAAACAAAACCCATAGTTTAAAGTAAATATTAAACATATATTTATTTAATTATCCGACCTATTAAAATACTCCATATTTAACTGCACTGTGCAATCCAAACAACAACAGTGTTGAAATCAAGACTTTTATTTTGAACATTTTCTGACGCTTGTCTGCGCAGTTTTCACAGCACTCAGTTTTCTAGGACCTTGAGCACATGAAAATAAAATAAAAACAGCACATGTGATTGTAGAAGTCCAGAACATTTACAGGACATGGCGAAACGGATAATGTGAGTGTTTTCAATATGTAATTATGTAGATATGAGCCGATGTATTGTATAAAAATAGTGAAGATTACATTATTGTTAGTTTGTCCTTCCGAAAAGGTGTACCTGAGTAGATTTACAGTATGTTACTTACTTGTGTAGTGCTCCATCAAAAAGTGCCACGGTGTTAGCTTGTTTTGAGGTTGGTACCATAGTAATATCATATTTTGGATGTGGTATCCTGGTAATACTATGCTTACCAATACCATGTTTTTTTGGACGTGATACCAGGGTAATACCATGCTAATTTCGACATAGTATGAGAGTAATACCATCGTTCTCGTTTATTAGTACTAATGCCCCTTCCAAAAAAACAAAAAACAGCTAAAACCAGCCTTAGCAAGTTGGTCTCACAGCCTGGTGAAACTGATGTTCAGCTGGTTTTAGCTGCTTAGACCAGTCTGAACAGAAGTGGTCAAATCCCCTCAAAAACCAGCCTGCTTAAACCAGCTATGACTAGACTGAGAGACCAGCTAAAATCAGCCAACCAGCTTAGGCTGGTTTCAGCTGTTTTTCAGCAGAGATGGTTATGCTACACTTATTTGGAAAAAAGCTTTTAGATAATACTATAATGAATACACTTGATAGTAAAGTGTTATTCTTTGAAGCTCATGAGTATCATGTAAAAATCTTGGTATATGAATATGGCAATCATTTAGTGTTATGGTAAATAAATATGCAAAACTGTACCATGGTTCTTCCACAATTTTGTAAGTGATTGAAACATTTCATTAGAATTAGCTGGAAATAATATAAAATAAATTATTATTATGTATTAAACTTTGAATGGCATGACTCTAAAAATCATCTTTTTTTTTTAAACAAGTTCTATGATAATACCTTGGAATATGAATAAATGGAATGGTAATTTCCTTTCATGTAATTTTATGTCATTTCCATATTTGTTCAGATATCCTTTTTACCAGCTTGGTAACCCGCAGCTGAGAATATTCCGGCCCACCTTCAGTCTGACCCTGGTCAGACCCGGTAAAGAACAGCCAGCTGATACAGTACAGTTTCGCATCCCTATGGAGTAAGTATGTAATGTCATTTACATCAGTAAAACCAATTGTGTCACTGTTAGGTTGAAAATTTACAATAATGTAGTTGCATTATTTTCCACTAGGTGGCAGACAAATCCCACAAATCTATTTCATCTTGGCATTGTAAATTGCAGAGTGGCAATGCATGATGATCACAAAGAATTAAAACATCTTAAGTGATGCTTAACTATAATTGCAGGCCGGTTAGATGCAACAGCATTTCGTAATAAAACCCGGGATGACGTTTCCATGTGCGGTTGCATGGCCGATGATACCTCGGAGCTCCCTCAGATTTGTTTACAGCTCTTTCACCTACTTAAAATCCAACATCTCGTTCCTTTATTGATGACGTTTGTTAAACGTCACTAAAAATACAGCCGTAATTATTGCATTGCTGCGGTGTAATACAAAACAGGCAGTCAGACTGTTAATAACGGGTCTAATCGGAATCCACACAAGAAAAGAGGACAAAGTCTGCTTTGTTTTCTGGAGGACCTTAAGGCGTACATCTAAAGCAGTGACGGTGGAGCCTTGTTCCTCAGTTATTATTCCGCCAGTATGTGTTCCAAGCCGCACACGTTTGTAATTGGGCTATATGTTATCACTTGCGCAAGTGCTCGGGGAAGTTTTTTTTTTTTAATCTGTTTTTACTCCTTTGTTTTTACAGAATGTTTTGTGATCTTAAGTGTCCTAATCTGCACCAGGCATCCTTGTCACCTGAATCTAAACATTTCGTGCCTGTGCAATCAAAGGAAGAGTTTTTTTTTTTCTTCTTGTTTTGGAACCACTGCTGCCTCATTGGACATCAAGAACTGTTTTGTCTCCTCCGGAGCTGCGTTTGACACAGTCCCATCGCAAACAGTATGAAAGTAGACAAAGCAACAGAGGTATCATTAAAACATTAAAGACATCCCCCTCTTCACTTTCTACTTTTCAAAGATACCCTCCACTTTGGCAAGGAGTTGTTTTGCTTGAAACCAACCTGGTTTGCATAGTGATTATCAGAGCCAAAGAATTTCAAAGCACTTGTTTTTGTGAAAGAGGGCCTCTTTACAAAGTGTTTGTACTTGCAGGATTTGTTTAACCTCGTTTATTTACCATCCTATGGGCCTTTTAAGTATTTGATCCATCGTCAACATTTGATCTTTCATCTTTTTATTTACTTTCTTTTTTGAATAATTTCATTTTAATGATCTTTTCTTAGTTCATTAAAGCTATTTGTCCACTCTCTTGCCGCCTTTTATAGTCCCAGTGGTGTGAATGTAACCCAGAGGTCACCGGCTAACAAAAGATCCCCCTTTTTTTGGATTTCCTCAAAATTTGGAGTGTTTTGTCCCTCTGCTTCTGAGTCACCTACTTGGAAAGCCTTTGAAATGGGCGGTGTGAGTGCACATGTTTAGAGATGAGCGTGGACTGTTTATGTGTGAAGGGTGGGGCGCAGCTCAAACTCGCAGTAGAGAGGATTGAACAACAAGGAGGTCTCTATCTTTATAAGACGTCAGCGCTTACAAAAGATAAGCCACATGGGCGCAAGTCACTGTTTACATCTGCTGAAGGTCATGACCGTGTTGCCCAGTGCTTCACTTAATTGATTCTATGGAGTGGAACTGAGAAGCATCGTCCAAACAGATAAAAAAAAAAAAATTAAGTGATTATTAAAATTGCAATTAAATGACTTGTCAGTCTTCACTGTTATGTCTTCATGTATGGGATTCCCATTTGTTTTTGTTGTTGTTTGTTTGTTTTTGGGGCAAACCTGTCTGACCTAAAGTATTTTTTATTTTAACTTAATATTTCAATAATTCAGCAACACTATATTGATTTATTTTAATTTTATAATAAAAATAAATAAACAATTTTAAAATAAAAACAATATTATGATTGAATCATTTATTACAAACCCCCTGCAGTTCCCTCATTAACCCACAGGGGTTTGCGAACCCCAGTTTGGGAAACCCTGCTCTATATGATAATGAAGTGGAAAATTACCCAAAATTATCATCGAAACAAAGAAATTATGATAGGAATATGTCGTAGGCCAAACTCAGACCTCAATTTCCCATTAAACAGCAGTTTAAAACTCTAACGCTGTTGTTTTTCTGCCTTCCAAGATAAAGTATCAAACATGTGGCCTAGAGATTTGAATGCATTTTCCAGACACATTGAGCTCATGTGGGGTCGAGTCCAGTCAGTTTGTTTTGCTCTTCTGACCTAAACTAATATTTCAACAATTTAACAGTATTTTTTACACAATGTAACAAACTATAAAATCTTTTTAATAAGATTTTTAATTAAATATATTTTTATTAGAAGTGTTTTTATTCTTAAATAATTTATTTTAATTATATAACATTATGATTTAATCAATTATGTTTTCATCAACCCCCAGAGGTTTGCAAACCCTTTAATTTTTGCAATATTTTGTCACTCTTCACTATTTTGTCTTTGATAGATGAAGTGGAAAATGTCATAAAATTATCAAGGAAAGAAAAAAACAAAAAAAACAATGGGAGTATGTTGCAGGCCAAATTCGACCCTGCATTTCCCATCTGAGCACCAAGTCTCAATGTGATGGTTTTTCTGCCTTCGTAGATGAGGTCTTAGAGATGTGGCCTAGTGATCTGAATTCATTTTCCAGACACATTGAGCTGTGCTGCTCATGTGGGTTTGAGTCCAGTCAGTTTGCTTTGTCCATTTTGACCGAAAATATTTTGTTATAACTTAAATATTTAAGTAATTTAACATCATTTACTCAAGTGTAACAAAATATTAAATATTTTTTAGTAAGTGTGTTATCCTGATTATTTTCATTTTTAAAATGATTTAATTATACAGTTTAATGATTCATCAACTGACAAACCCCCAGGGGTTCGCAAACCCAAGTTTGGAATACCCTTTAATTTTTGCATTATTTTGTCTATATATGACAGATGAAGTGGAAAATGTCATTTAAATTGGCAAGGAAGGAAAGAAAGAAAATAGGATTGGAATATGTTGCAGGTCAAACTCAAACCAGCATTTCCCATGTGAGCACCAAGGCTCAATGTGATGGGTTTTCTGCTTTACTAGATGAAGTCTCAAAAATGTGGTCTAGTGGTGCATTTAATGCATTTTCCAGACACATTGAGCTGTGCTGCTCTTGTGGGGTCGATTCCACTCCACATCCGTTCCCAGTCGTCCATAAAAAGCCTAAAAAGAGACTGATAGAAAATTCAATCTTGTCATTTAACTCATACATTACCATCAGATGCTCCAGCTGTATACAGCGCTAGACGTGGATGGGGAAGCAAAGGTCCTTCCTGTTGGCAGAGCTGTCGAGGTCACCAGGGGGCCGAAACTGAAAAAGATCTCACCTTCTCCACTCCAAGATCTCAGAAATCACTTAGGTCTGCTAAATATCCGTCTCACTGTGGCTCGAGTGCTCTGCTCTCTAGGAATCGCCTCACTCTCTCACTTTCACACAGACAAACGCGCGCTTGTACGCATCTCCTCTCTCACATAAATTACGCGGCCAAAACTCCACTCCACTTCATTGAAACCTGGGCATCACACTCTGGTGCTGACTCGGAAAGATGTGCGTACAATACTCTTTCCGAAGGAGCATCTGTTTGTTGGGTTTCTTGGAAACCTTCTCCTTTACAAAAGAAAAAAATTACATGGACTGACTTGTGAACAAACATCCTTGTTTTTCAAAGCAGTTCATTATGTTCTTCCCGTTAGCTTCGGCGTCATATTTTCTGAATGGTTCTCGTTGGGTTTTCAGTAACTGAAAACATAATGATACAATTTTGTTTTGTTTGTTCATGAAAGCATGTCACAAAAGGCATTTTACGTCATTTCAGTCCTCAAAACAGAATTTAAACGTGGGGCTCTCAGCCTTGGGGTCTCCAGAGATGCAGATGAATGTAATTTGCCACCTGTGAGATCCTAAAATCTTTAATTTTGTTATGTAGGTGGGTGGGGTGGGGTTGTGGGGTCACAAGAATTTTGGAACTTAAAAGATGGATTGTGGACCAAAAAAAGTTTGGGAATCTCTGTATTAAATGCTTCCATATGACATGAATCTTAAGGTCTTACTTCAATACGCCATAGATTCTCATATTTTGTTCTCTTACTCCATGGCAACTCTGAACCTCTATCCATTTCAATTTTCTTCAAGAATGACCAAGTTTGATGTCAGAAATTATCTAGAGAAGATCTACAGCGTTCCTGTTGCAGCTGTACGCACAAGGATCCAATACTGTGAGTAAACCTTTCAGTCTTTATATTTGATCTAGAGTGATTAATTTAAGTTTTTAAAGCAGATTTTTGCAGTTTGTTTTTAAACCATTTTATTACAAGACAAAAATTTAAAATATATTTTATCTTATTTATATGCGAACAGTTATAAGTATGCCATTTCTCGGCTGATGTTTTGAAAAGTGTGAAATTGTATCTGTGATTATGATTTTGTTTAATAAACTGGAAGTTTTTTGTGACTTTTGTATTAAATTATATTTGCGGTTCTATTTGGTAATACCAATTTAAACAATACAGCTTTATTTGAAAAAGAAACGTTACGGTGTTAAACTTCCAGTTGCATCAAGTGTTGGATCTTTTTAGTGTCTTGTGCCATAATTGTTGCATTTTTAAGATGACTTGATTAAAAATAAAACAAAGACCTCTCCATTCTGGTCCATTCCAGTACATTCCGGCCAGCTGTTTTTGCATGCGAGAGCATGTCTTGTGAGCCCCCTTCACTCTTTTGCACCTCTACTCACTCTGTTTTGTTGTTGACTCGCCTAACAACGCAAGCCAAACTCAACTTACAGCAGCAGTGATGGTTCCATCAACTGGCCTGAACTTTATGAAGCCGTTACACAACAACTCGCCAGTGTTCTATGTTTATCACTTGTTTTTGCGCTCCTGGGGTGGTCGGTCACCTAGATAGGGGTAATATGAGTGTTAGTCAATGAGAATGATCAATACTGACAAGATGTTTTGGAGATACTTGACAGCCGAGCAGGAGTTTGAATTATATGTATAAACATATGGCTAATTCAGGGAACTGTGTTTTGCGGAATTCGAATCAAGTAGGAGACACTGAGGGAGGGAAGAAGAGGGAAATGAAAGAAGGAGTTGTTTGCGTGATTCCACTCACAGCTGCTTATCTCTCCATCCATGGCTGTAGCATTCCGATTGACAGTTGTCCTAGGATGCCCTGCCCTGTTTATTTCTTCACAAAGTTTGCCAGAAGTTCGCTTTCAGACTGCCCTTTTTGCAAGTGATCCAGAAATTGTAAACAAAACCACACGTGTGCTAAGGATATCCATTAATTGGTTCATGGAACCAGACCGAGACCACCTCTTCAGCTGGGTATGATTGTTTGGTCCACACCTGAGTGCGATTGCTGTATTCACACCTGCCCAAAAGATCTTTAATTTAGTTGAAATTAAATCTGTAAGCAGCATTGAAAGGGCCCTTGTATCCAGGCTCACTGCTGCCCAGTGGCTTTAAGAAAACAGCAAACGGTGGGCATACTTTTAAAGTGGTCAATATAGGAGGAATATGTCAAAGTCATTTATATGTGCCAAACTTCCTGCTGCCAGCTGGTGGCGCTATGACTATAACTGAATATTGGCATGCAGATGCCTTCAGGCCAGGACGTTTATCAAACATGTGATGAAGTCTGATGCAGATTGAACATTGTACGTTTGAGTTAGTGTAAAGCATGACACATCCTGTTGCCAACAGGTGGCGCTATGATTATAACTGAATATTGGTGTTTAGTTGTCTTCAGGCCAGGACACTTATCAAATGTGTGAAGTTTGGGGCAGATCGGACATTGTATGGCTGAATTCAAATAATTTCTATTCCCATGGTGAAACATCACAATTTGTCATGCCGCCACGGACATGTCCTTTAACGAAAACTCAAGATCTTTGCAATTTAACATCATAAAGGCCTTTAGATTAGACTGACCAAATATAATGTTGATGTCATTAAATCTCTAGGAGGAGTTTGTTACAGTGTAAAACATGTCACTTCCTGTTGCCAGCAGGTGGCGCTATGGCTATAACCGAATATGAGCATGGGCATGTGTTCAGGACCGGACTCTTGTCAAGCATGTGAAGCAGATTGGATCTTGTCTGCCTGAAGTCAACTTCCTTTTTCATGGTGAAACAAGTTTGTCAGGCCGCCATGGACAGGCCCTTCAATAAAAACTCAAGATCGTCCTAATTTAATGTCACAAAGGGCTTTAGATTACACTGACCAAGTTTGGTTTTGATCTGTTTAAATCTTTAGGAGGAGTTTAAAGACAAGTTTTAGATACAATTCCTGAAAATGGCAAAAACGGCACAAAACTTGCTGAGAAAATTCAAAATAACAGACTTCCCATTGTGTTTCGGACTTTGTACCAGGGCAATTTTTAGTAGGTATTGGTGTGTTACATGTGTCTGGTGAATTTTGTGCATGTATGTAAAACATAGCTCGAGGGGTACTTCGTTGACATTTTATAGGTGGCGCTATTGAGCCATTTTGCCACACCGACTTCTGAAACCCATATCAGATGTAAATTTTCGCCAGTTCTGGTGCGTTTGCAAAGTTTCATGAGTTTTCAAGCATGTTTAGGCCCTCAAAAATGCAATTCTTTTTGAAGAAGAAGAAGAAACTGAGCAATTCCAATAGGGTCCTCGCACCAGTTCTGAACTCAGTGATCTGTTCGCAGTTCTCAAGTTAACAGCTTACTGTGGGGAACATTATCAGTGAATAGAATTTAGGTCTGTTCTTCACAAAAATATTTTAAAAATGTTGTCGAATTTATTAAGTTGTATCTACTTATATTGCTGCTTTTAGGAATTTTATTTTATTTATTTGAGCTTAACAACTGTGGCCACTTTGAGCTGTCATGGTATGGAAAAGATTTGCATAGTTTTTTTTTTTTTAATCTAGTTTTCCATATTAAAAAAAGGTCATATGGGTTTGGAACAACATGAGGGTGACTAAATTACATAATTTAAAAAATTGAACTATTCCTTTAAAGCATAAAGGTTATGTCAATATAACATAAACAACAATGCCTAAGGGTAAGTAAATAATGCTGGGGTTATTACAGGCTTTACCGTCTGGTTAACGCAGAGGGAACCACTTTTACGAGCTGCCAGTTGGGTTTAAGCCACTGGGATTTTTCCGTGCGGTTTCCACACCAACGCTGGAGAGGGCCAATAAGCAAAGTGGCCATTTTTTCAGCCACAACGTAAAGGCAGAAAAAATGCGGAACACCCATTAGGTGAAATAGACCACGTCAGAGAAGGTGTCCCACTCTGCGTCATGGGCTCCACTCTACTGATGGTTTAAAAGATGTGGAGAAAAGGGGGCGCGAGTAGAACCCCCGGGCTCAAGGCGTCTATTCTTTTTCCTACCGAGTATTTTGGAAGGGGTTTCTATAACTACCGCTCAGGCCTGGGATTTGTAACATAATAGTAGCCAGCCAACACACAACCTCAAAAGAGAGCTTGATTGAATATTTATTTATACTATATAATGCTGGGTGGGAGTACGGGAATGGAAACAGGGTTCGCATACATGAACAAAAGTGCTTCGCACCTGTTTTATGGGTTGACCGTTCATTTGACCCTAAATGGAGGGAGTGTTTGTGTGTTTAGTGTTTCCTTGTACTAGTAAAGGAAGACTGCCAATCCTGTTTAAAGGGGTCATATGATGTTGCTAAAAAAACATTATTTTGTGTATTTGGGGTAATGCAATGTGTTTATGCGGTTTAAGGTTAAAAAAACACATTATTTTCCACATACTGTACATTATTGTTGCTCCTCTATGCTCCACCTTTCTGAAACACGTCGATTTTTACAAAGCTCATCGTTCTGATAAGCGAGGCTTGCTCTGATTGGCCAGCTATCCAGTGCGTTGATTGGCCGAATACCTCAAGCGTGAGACGGAAATGTTACGCCCCTTACCGTATTGTGATGCCGTGCCCTGTCGCGACCACACAAAAACAATAAAACCCATTATAAACGAGGCATTTGTTGCATCCAGTGGGAACATAATTACTGATTATAATGACTTGTACCATCTTTTTACGCGTCGTGTTGCATCGCGCCACGTAAACATTACCATGTCTGCATTTGTGATCGGAGAAACGACAAACAACAAGCACTACTCTACACTGCTCAAAACTCGCGTTTGAATCGTCAGTGGCAAATTCTTTAAATAAGAAAACGTACTTACAGGCTGTGAGTCAGAAGCGCCAGACTGTCCTTGCAAAGTTGGAATTGCCCCACTTTATAGAAACAGCCTTTGTGCATAGCTGGCAGGCTACTCCCAGGTTCAGGAAACAGTCCTCCGTAAAATGCGCTGCACACACTCTAATATTTGGGTTGAACTGTTCTGGAACAGTGTTGTAAATACAACTTAACCACTGATTTCTAGTTGTGTCCTCTTTTGGAAGCCCAAACAAAGTACTTTCGCTTTCACAATGAAAAAGCGCGGCTCCACGACATGGCGCCGGTGGCAGCAACAATACTACAGCGAGAATAATAGTTCCGCCTTTCATTGCTTATACATTTGGGCGGTGTTTTGCAAATCTTTCCACGCCGTGACGTAGACATGTGGGGGCGTGTTTAAATTAGCCATTTTAGGGGGGCGTGGCAAAGTCTTAACTTTTATAAAGAATATCTCTTTGGTTTTGAGACTTTAGTCTTTGCAACTTCAGGGATCTTATCTATGTACAAACAGCTTGTAACACTCCAAAGAGAAAGGAAAACTTGAAATCGCATCATATGACCCCTTTAAGAAAACTCATCACACAGGTCGTCATTTAACTTTTCAGTTTAGCAGGTTTTAAGGAGAGATTTCACTGCAAAATCTTGACAATACTAAATCTCACTCATATAATTTCAAACCTTGTATCATTGCAGAACTTTCTTCAGTGGAACAGGAATCTGAAGAAAAGTCTTCTTTGCATAACAACAGTTCCTTGTGACAGTGCAGCTATTAAGCTCCAAAACTGACTGTCAGCAAATCAATAAATACTTATACTTTGGCCTGTATTGTATGGCTTCGGAAGACCTGAAATGTTGCACACATTATATGGACCACAGTTGAATTGAATTTTGGTGTATTTATTGGTCTTTTTTGGTGCTAAGTAGACATGGTCACTATGAACTTGTAGTATGAAAACTATACCTTTAAACTTTCTGAATGTATGACCCAAATGTCATGCATGATTTATTTTATGTAAAACAATGCTGTTATCCACTGAGTGTGTTCTGTCATATGTTTTTTAATGATTTAATCTTTTTACTCTTCTTGTACTGTTTTGTTTTTTGGAAGTAATTTGGTTCAGATGTACTTTTTGACTTCTTTCTCTGGGTTCTTGTGAATATTACCCAGCAGGCTTTGTGCAGTTACATCATGGCCAGCTGGGAAAAGGTTAACATGTATTCCACAGTTAACATGACTGAAGACATGGGCTTCTTAACAGATAAACCCAACCCCCTGTTACCCTAAAATGCATATTGGGTATCTAAGCTATTCTGCAAAAGAGAGCAATCTTCTTTGAAGGTGTAATTCTGTCTATGTAAATATACCCAGCTGCAACACAGTTGGAGAGTTTATTTTTAAATCACCTGAGGTCTTACTAGTCAGCATGAATCAGATATTACTGGTTGATTTATTAGTTGTTAAACAAACACATTGATAGTATTTGCTTTGTTGCAGTATGCTTTATTTTTTTAGACAAGTAAAAACAAGTAGTTTTCATTAACTGTATATCTGCAATTTGTGCCTCCTCTAGTGCCACCAAACATAATTGGAAAAAAAGTTTACTAAAAACAATTTCTAAATAAAATCAGAATAAGTGTTGTATTACGGTATTGAGAGTGAGCAATTGTAAATTAATAATAATTATAATAAGGTCCCACTTTATATTAGGTGGCGTTAACTATGTTCTTACATTGAAATTAATCATTTGATACAAAGCACTTATTGTGTACATGCATATTTTTACATCGTACGTATATATTTAAAAATACCTTTATGTAATTACATCTGTAATTAATTTCTGTAATGACATTTATAATTACACTGTTAACCCATCCCTTACACCTAACCCACCCTTAAACCTACCCATACCACCAAACCTGTTTGTATGTTTTGTCTTGTTTAAATATGATTTTACGTCTACATACTTATAAATGGACTCGGACTTGAACTGGACAATTCATTTTTCTGATTCTCGTTGGTGCGCAGAAGTGGTGTGCCCACTATGATGCTTTGTTACGGTGTTTCATCTGGCTACCGGAACCCGTCGGCCTACCTATCTGGCGGTGTTTGTGGTGAGGGTGCTGCGGGCGGAGTGCCTGCGTCGCCAACGGGAGTGTTTTGCAGCATGGTGGACTGCGTTGTTGGGTTTTCCCGCTTGCCGTTTGGGATCTGCTTTACGCTCCTTCGGGCTCTGTGGTGGATGAGTCGTCGAGGGTTCCCATTTGCCTCTTGGGGTCTTGGAATTTGCACTCCTTTGGACTCTGTGGCATTTGGGGCGCAGTCTGACTCTGGTTGCTTGGTGTGCTGCTCCATGAGGGACTATTGGTTGCTGTATTTGACTCTACAGCTCCTGCTGCATGGACTCTTGGTCATATATTTCTCACTCTGGACTATTTTTTTTCTGATACTTTGTCTGTGATGTTTGTTACTGTATTGTTTTCTTGTTTTTGCTGCATTTATGATTTGACTTATAAGCGCTTTGAGCTCTGGAAAAGCGCTATATAAATTAAACTTATTATTATTATTATTATTATTATTATTATTATTATTAACCTTAACCATATCCCACC
>JAFVLL020006403.1:0-27140 GCA_021397915.2 Tor tambroides | reverse complement strand
ACATAATAAATATACACAGTACACAAATATATATTATGTAAACAAAAACTTTTATTTTGGATGCGATTAATCGCGATTAATCGTTTAACAGCACTAAACTGCATACATCTCACAACAGGTGTTAACACAAAAATGTGACATTAGGAAACAGAGAGCCGAGAACGGTCAAACGACGTCAGGTGACGTTATGATATTTCCATCAAAATAAAAGTTCTAACAGTATTTGAAATATTTGTACATAAATATCCCCAATTAAATATCCCAAAAATAAATAAACATCCCAATTATTATAAACAAAACCTATAGTTTAAAGTAAATATTAAACGTGTACTCATTTAATTCTCCTATCTATTACAATACTCCACGTTAACTGCACTGGCCAATCCAAACGACACCAGATATCAGGACTTTTATGTTGAACATTTTCAAACACTTGTCTGCGCAGTTTTCACTGCAGTCAGTGCTTGAGGACATTGAGCACATGAAAAATAAAATCAAAATAGCACATGTGATTGTAGAAGTCTAGAACATTTACAGGACATGGCGAAACGGATAATGTGAGTGTTTTCGATATGTAATTATGGAGATAAGAGCCGATGTGTTGTTTATGTATAAAAACAGGATTACATTATTGCTACTTTGTCCGTCCGAAAATGTGTACCTGTGTAGGTTTACAGTGTGTACTTATACTTGTAGTACTCCTTCAAAAAGTGCCACGGTGTTTTGGGGTTGGTACCATGGTAAAATATATATAATAGTTTGGATATACCCGGGTAATACTATGCTTACCAACACCATGTTTTTTGGGCATATATAACAGTTACCAAAATAGATACCAGGGTAATACCATTCGACATAGTAGGAGAAAAATACCATCGTTCTCGTTCATTTCTACCAATGCCCCTGCTTGGAAAAAACAAACAAACAAACAAACAAACAAACAAACAAAAAACCCCAGCTAAAACCCGCCTTAACTGGTTTAAGATGGTCAAGTTGGTCTCACGGCCTAGTCAAGATGATGTTAAGCTGGTTTTAGCTGGTTTCCTAGCTAAGACCAGCCTGATTAAACCAGCTATGACCAGGCTGGATGACCAGCTAAAACCAGCCAACCAGCTTAGGCTGATTTCAGCTTTTTTTTATTTATTTTTTTTCAGCAGGGATGGGAATTGTATGCTGCACTTATTTTGAACACAGAATCTGGCTAATACTATAGTAAAAACATATGATAGTAAAGTGTTATTCTTTGAAGCTCTTGAGTCCCATGTAAAAATTTTGGTATGTGAATATGGCAGTCATTTAGTATTACAGCAAATATGCATAACTGTACCATGGTGCCAAGTGATTGGAACATTTCATTAGAAACAGCTGGAGATAATATAAAATAAATTATTATAAACTATTAAACTTTGAATCGCAGGACTCAAAATCATCCTCTAATCTTGGGTGTGTGTGTTTTAACAAGTTCTATGGTAATACTTTGGAATATGAATAAATGGAATGGTAATTTTCTTTCATGTAATTTTGTGTAATTTCCCTTCTATTTGTTCAGATATCCTTTATACCAGCTTGGTAACCCACAGCTGAGATTATTCCGGCCAACCTTCAACCTGACCCTGGTCAGACCCGGCAAAGAACAGCCGCCTGATACAGTACAGTTTCGCATTCCTTTGGAGTAAGTATTTAATGTCATTTACATCAACAAAACAAATTGCATCACTGTTAGGTTGAAAGTTTACAATGATGTAGTTGCATTATTTTCCACTAGGTGGCAGACAAATCCCACAAATCTAATTCATCTTGGCACTATAAATTGCAGAGTGGGAATCTTATTGCGCATGATGATCTCTAAGAATTAAAGCATCTTAAGTGATGCTTAACTATAATTGCAGACCGGTTAGATGTAACACAGCATTTCGTAACAAAACCCGGGGTGATGTTTCCATGTGCGGTTTTGCATGGCCGATGATGCCTCGGAGCTCCATGGCCTCTCTCAGATTTGTTTACAGCTCTTTCACCTATTTAAAATCTGACATCCCGTTCCTTTATTGATGACGTTTGTTAAACGTCACTAAAAATACAGCCGTAATTATTGCATTGCTGTGGTGTAATACGAAACAGGCAGTCAGACTGTTAATAATGGGTCTAATCGGAGTCCGCACAAGAAAAGAGGACAAAGTCTGCTTTGTTTTCTGGAGAACCTCAGGGCGTACATCTAAAGCAGGGACGGCGGAGCCTTGTTCCTAAGTTATTATTCCGCTGGTATGTGTTCCAAACCGCACACGTTTGTAATTGGGCTATATGTTATCACTTGCGCAAGTGCTTAGAGGAAGCTTTCTTTTCTTTTTTCTTTTTCTTACCTGCTTTTACTCCATTGTTTTTACAGACTGTTTTGTGATCTTAAGTGTCTTAATCTGCACCAGGCATCCTTGTCACCTGAATCTAAACATTTTGTGCCTCTGCAATGAAAGGAAGACGTTTTTTTTCTTGTTTTGGAACCACTGCTGCCTCATTGGACATCAAGAACTGTTTTGTCTCCTCCGGAGCTGCATTTGACACAGTCCCATCGCAAACAGTATGAAAGTAGACAAAGCAACAGAGGTATCATTAAAACATTAAAGACGTCCCCCTCTTCACTTTCTACTTTTCAAAGATACCCTCCACTTTGGCAAGGAGTTCTTTTGCTTGAAACCAACCTGGTTTGCATAGTGATTATCAGAGCCAAAGAATTTCAAAGCACTTGTTTTTTTGTGAAAAAGAGCCTCTTTACAATGTGTTTGTACTTGCAGGATTTGTTTAACTTCATTTATTTACCATCCTTTGGGCCTTTTAAGTATTTGACTCATCATCAACATTTGATCTTTCATCTTTTTATTTACTTTCTCTTTTGAATAATTTCATTTTAATGATCTTTTCTTAGTTCATTAAAGCTATTTGTCCACTCTCTTGCCGCCTTTATAGTCCCAGTGGTGTGAATGTAACCTAGAGGTCACCGGCTAACAAAAGATCCCCCCTTTTTTGGATTTTCTCAAAATTTGGAGTGTTTTGTCCCGCTGCTTCTGAGTCACCTACTTGGAAAGCCTTTGAAATGGGCGGTGTGAGCGCACATGTTTAGAGATGAGCATGGACTGTTTATGTGTGAAGGGTGGGGCGCAGCTCAAACTTGCAGTAGAGAGGATTGAACCACAAGGGGGTCTCTATCTTTATAAGACGTCAGCGCCTACAAAAGATAAGCCGCACAAGGCACTGTTTACATCTGATGAAGGTCATGACTGTGTTGCCCAGTGCATCGTTTAATTGATTCTATGGAGTGGAACTAAGACACGTCATCTAAACAGATAAAAAAATTTGCAGTATATATTAAGTGCTTATTAAAATTCCAATTAAATGGCTTGTCACTCTTCACTGTTTTGTCTTTATATATGAACCTAAAAAAGGTTAATATATAAAGTTTCTTTATATAAAACCTTTTTTTTTTATGTTTTAGGGCTTGGCGATATAGCTAAAATATGTATCAACAATATAATGTTTCATATCGTTTGGTATCGATAATTATTGACATTTTTATAACCTTTTTTAAAACAAAGCAATAGAAAAAAATGTTTAAATTTAACCACTGTATTTTTAATTTACTCAGTTTATTAAGACAATATTTTTTGTTTGTTTTAATAGTCAACACAAAATAAAATTTAAACAAATATCTCCTTTATGTTTTATATGCAGATTAAATAAGTCTTAAGGAAACTTTTGGCTTGTCTCCCGATGCCACAGGAGGGCGCAATGTGCAAAATAATGCAGCGCATTAAATTGTCAATGCAATGAAATAAATGTCTATCTATTAAATATGTGCATAACGTCTAAATTAACATAATAAATCAAATATAATTTCGTAAACTGCATAAACAGTTATGAAAAAAACAGCATCATTTATTTATGCATTGCTTGACACAAAAGCCAAAGCGCCGATCAATCAGATTGCATTTAAAAACGTATGAGACGCAGTGAAATGGAATAAACATTCACAAATTCGCAACGTATTTTCTAAACGCCTGAACTGTTTTAAATTTGCATGGCTTTCTATACATCTCCTGTGTGCGACGCGAGTGCAGCAGTTATATTTGTCCGTCTAACACCGTGTCCTAACTACACGCGATAAAAGGTATCTTTTCCATGTTAATCAGAGTTTTTGTCCTAACTAGCCGCAACGGCGACACGCGCAATTTCTAATTTAGAAACGGTTTCTATTTCCGCGACGTCGCGGCTGGAACAGCAACATACAAACTAATGGCAGTGATAATCTCAGGTACTGATTATGTGCTTTATTCAAAGTTAAACGTGTGTAATGTGAGTTTGAATATCATTCTGCGTGACCGTTATAGCCATACTGAAAGCAACAACAGATGGTTTACCTCACATCTTGTAAATAAGTACGTTAAAACTGCGAACTCCGTGCGAACCAACATATGGAAGCATATGTGTAGCAAAATTCAATTTGCAATGTAATATGCAAAATGGAAATGCAATATGTAAAATGGCAATGTATTTCTGTATTTAAATTTACATTTTCCCATACATATGTGCAACATTTAGTGCAAAATGAAAATGAAAATTCAATTATATAATTTAAATTTGCCATTTTCTACACTAGTTTTAATATGCATATTAAAAACATATTTTAAAGCTTTATAAGTTGCAAAATTAAAATGTATTACCCAAATTGATTAGATATGTTTAACATGTCCAAGCAAAAACTGTAGCAAAATTATCATTTAAATGCTGTTTTTCCTAAATGCATTTAGACTGAGGGGTAGGACACTTGGGATTGCATTTTCATCGCGAGACCGCGAGATAATTGTAGCAAAATTCAATGAGAGTTTCCAAATGCATTCTGAGCCAAAGGTGCAGCAAAAGAGTAGCAAAACGGGGATTTAAATGTCTTTTATTTTTCTTAAATGCATTGACACTTACATATATGACGTTTCAATTGCATTTTCATTAAATACCCCGCGATGAATATAGTTTAAGTCATTGTGGATTTGAAAATGCATTCCGAGCCGAGCACGCCCCCTAGCTGTCAATCATTACATCAAGGCGGGGCTCGGCAACAGGACGCACGATAGGTCAATATTCACCATTAACCAAACGCTTTTCACCTGCCTGAATATCTCTCACCGTTTACACTCGGATTGATGCACATAAGCAAACATGCAGTGCTATTCTACACTTATTGACTACCTTACCTTATATTTTATTACTCTTTTATTTTTAATCCGTAAAATAGCGCGTGTTCCGTGGGATCTGAACAGGAACGTGCAGAGAGTTCCTCAGGGGCAGGGGTTTGGGGGCTCGAGCCCCTGCCCTTTTTTCAAAATTATTCAAAGGTGCCCATCTCAGACAAATATCAATGATATTGTGGTCAATAAAACAAAATGCATTTGAATTCTAACTAACATGACAATGTGTACAAAACAGTAAATAATCGCTCAAAAGTCGGAAAATTCCTGTTTATTTTTACATATAGTCAAATCTGAGGCGTTGCTATGGGTAGCGTGCGTTTTGCTTGACTGACTGATATTCCACAGTCTGTTCAGAACCCATAGGCTCTTAAGCCATAGACTATATGGTTCTTTCAGTGAGTGGGTCGACGGGAAGAAAAAAATTAACCAAACAATATTTTAAACTTTTTTTCATCAATAATCAAAGCTAGCTAAAAAAATCCATATATATTTTATAATATTAGGCTACATAATTCATCAATGCCCGCTTGTCATGTATAATACACCAACCAATCATGATCTGGCTCAAGTTCAAATTTCATTGGACAATAATGTGAAGTGGAGAGGTCATCTTCAGTTCTTATTCATAAATAGGTAGAAAATGACATGGGACAGACAAGCTTATTTGTGGAGCGATCTGGATCTGCGGTTTGTCTCATTTTATAAACCAAATTACGTCGCTGAGAAAATAGATGCTGAATGACTACAAAAGCACTGCACAAAACAAAAGTGGCAATAATGGTAATCAGTAGGCTACTCAATTCACTTATATTTATGTATGATATTCTACACCGTTTACTATTTCCCGAAACTCTCATAGTTAATGAAGCCCAAGTGCCACCTACAGGCCTGTTATGTGAAGTGTAGGCTGGTGAAATGGTGACGTGAAAGGACTTTATCATGTTACCATTTCTGATAATTATGCAGCATTATGAAAATGTCTTATGCTCATCAAGCCTGGATTTAATTGATCAAAAATACAGAAAAACTGTAATATTGTGAAATATTACAATTTAAAAGAATGTTTTTGTATTTTAATATACTTTAAAATACCATTTATTTCTGTGATTCAAAGCTGAATTTTCAGCATCATTACTCCAGTCTTCAATGCATGGTCCTTCAGAAATTATTATAATATGCTCATTTATTATCAGTGCTGGAAACAGTTGTGCTGCTTAATTTTTTGCTTTTTATTTTAATTTTATTTATTTATTTTGGAAACTGTGATACTTTTTTGGGGCTCATTGATAAATAAAAAGTTAAAAAGAACAGCATTTATTCAAAATAGAGATGTTTTCTAACAATATCGATCTTTACTATCACTGTTTCTATCAATTTAACAAATCCTTGCTGAATAAAAACTAATTTCTTTAAAAAAAAATTAAAATACTGACCGCAAGCTTTTGAACGCTAGTGTATATTGTTACAAAAGTTATATTTCAAATAAATGCTGTGATTTTAAAGTATATAAAAATTTTGATCAAATAAATGCAGGCTTGATGACCATAAGTGACTTATTGCAAAAATATAAAATATTAATGTATCCAGTAATTATTATTTTTTTTTTTCAAATTGCCCCTTTTTTTACATTTGAGCCCCTGCCCCTGAGGAACTCTCTGCACTCCCCTATTCAGCTGCCACGGAACACACGCTATTTTACGGATTAAAAATAAAAGAGTAAATATAAGGTAAGGTAGTAGATAAGTGTAGAATAGCACTGTCTGTCTGCTTATGTTCATCAATCCGAGTGTAAACGGTGAGAGCTGTTCAGGCAGGTGAAAAGCGTTTGGTTAATGGTGAATATTGTCCTATCGTGCGTCCTGTTGCCGAGCCCCGCCTTGATTTAATGATTGACAGCTAGGGGCGTACTCCGCTTTCGAATCTCATTTTCAAATCACAATAACCAAACTACATTCATTGTGGGTATTTAATGAAAATGCAATTGAAAGCGTCATATATGTAAGTGTCAATGCATTAAGAAGATAAAAGACATTTAAATCCCGTTTGCTACTCTTTTGCTACACCTTTGAACTCAGAATACATTTGGAAAACTCTCATTGAATTTTGCTACAGTTATCTCGCGAGTCTGTAGCGATGAAAAGTGCAATCCCAAGTGTCTACCCCTCAGTCCCAAATTGCATTTAGGAAAAACAGCATTTAAATGATAATTTTGCTACAGTTTGCTTGGACATGATGTTAACATATCTGTCAATTTGGGTAATACATTTAATTTTGCAACTTATAAAGCTTTAAAATATGTTTTTAATATGCATATTAAAACTAGTGTAGAAAATGGAAATTTGAGCAAGTTGGAATTACCATTTATTTCATTTACTAAGTGTTTGCATATGTATGGGAAAATGTAAATTTAAATACAGAAATACATTGCCATTTTACATATTGCATTTCCATTTTGCATATTACATTGCAAATTGAATTTTGCTACACATATGCTTCCATACCAACAAGCGTATTCCATGACAAAGATGGTCTCAGTCACTCAGTATGTACTTTTAATAATTTTAAAAAGATTTAATATTTGTGAATTAGATTATAAACATCCATTTCGTTGCGAGTGCAGTGTGCTTCAAGGGAGAGCCCGCCCACACACGCTTCTGATTGGCTGTGATATTTGATTGATGCTGTCGCGTCGCGTGTATGTTAGTGTGGACAGCCAAACTGTGTTTCGCTGGAATCCTGTCGCGTCGCGTGTAGTTAGGACACGGTGTAAAAAAAAATGCGCTGAATATTGGGACTGGGAAAATAAGTCGATGCATCGCGAATCCTCATCACAGGCAGGCACAGCACTCATTTCAGCATGTGTTCGTGTGTGTGCTCTCTGCGTCACTCATAGCACGTGCCTATATTGTGCGCTATATCAAACATTTTTACTTTCATTATCAATGAAGATGTACTGTCGATAAATACCGATACGTTTTATCGGCCAGATCTATAGATAATTTAATTAAATTATTATACACTTATTATAAAAAAATATTAACACTATTTACTCAATTTAATAAAATATTTAATATTAAAATTTTAGTAAATGTTTTATTTTCATTTTAGTTCCCTCATTAACCCACAGGGGTTTGTGAACTCCAGTTTGGGAAACCCTGCGCTATATGACAGATGGAGTGGAAGATGACAAAATTATCTTGGAAAGAAAGAAAATGCAATAGGAATATGTTGCAGGCCAAACCCAGACCTCAATTTCCCACACCAAACAGCAGTTTAAAGCTATAACTCTGTTGTTTTTTCTGCCTTCCAAGATAAAGTATCAAACATACGTGGCCTTATGATTTAAATGCATTTTACAGACAGTTTGAGCTCATGTGAGGTCGAGTCCAGTCAGTTTGTTTTGCTTCTCTGACCTAAAATATTTACTATTAGAACTTAATCTTTCAATAATTTAACAATATTTTTTACACATAGTAACAAAATATTAAATCTTTTTAATAAGTGGTTTAATTAGAAGTTTTCATCAACTGACTAACCCCCAGAGGTTTGCAAACCCTTTTTTTTGCAATATTTTGTCACTCTTCACTTTGCCTTTGACAGATGAATTGGAAAATGTCATGAAATTATCAAGGAAAGAAAGAAAATAGGATTGGAATATGTTGCATGCCAAATTTGACCTTGTATTTCTCCTGTGAACACCAAGGCAAAATGTGATGTTTTTCTGCCTTTCTAGATGAGGGCTCATTGAGCTATGCTGTTCGTGTGAGTTCGAGTCCAGTCAGTTTTTGACATTGACTGAAAATATTTTCTATTATAACGTAATATTTCAATAATTTAATTTTATACACAAATTTAACAAAATATTTTTAGCAAGTGATTTTATCTTGATTATTTAATTATACAATGTTATGATTTAATCGATTATTACATTTTCATCAACTGACAAACTCCCAGGGGTTTGTAAACCCCAGGTTGGAAAACCCTTTTAATTTTTTCCATTATTTTGTCTATGTTTGATGGATGAAGTGGAAAATATCATGCAATTATCAAGGAAAGAAAGAAAATAGGATTGGAATATATTGCAGGTCAAACTCAAACCAGCATTTCCCATGTATGCATCAAGGCTCAATGTAATGGTTTTTTGCCTTCCATCATTAAGCCTTAGTGATGTGGCCTAGTGCTTTAAATGCATTTTCCAGACACACTGAGTTGTGCTGCTCATATGAGGTCGATTCCACTCCACATACGGTCCCAATCCTCTGTAAAATGATAGAAAATTCAGTCTTGTCATTTAACTCATAAATTACCATCAGCTGATCCAGCTCTATACAGCTCTAGACGTGGATGGGGAAGCAAAGGTCCTTCCTGTTGACAGAGCTGTCGAGGTTACCAGAGGTTACCATTGAAAAAGATCTCACCTTCTCCACTCCAAGATCTCAGAAAGCACTTAGGTCTGCTAACTATTCGTCTCACTGTGGCTTGAGTGCTCTGCTCTCTAGGAATATCCTCACTCTCTCACTTTCACACAGACAAATGCGCACTTGTACTGATCTACTCTTTCACATAAATTCCGCTGCCAAAACTCCACTCTACTTCATTGAAATCTGGGCATCACACTCTGGTGCTGACTCGGAAAGATGTGCGTACAATACTCTTTCAGAAGAGGCATCTGTTTGTTGGGTTTCTTGGAAACCCTCTCCTTTACAAAAGAAAAAAATTACATGGACTGACTTGTGAACAAACATCCTTGTTTTTCAAAGCAGTTCATTATGTTCTTCCCGTTAGCTCCGGCGTCATATTTTCTGAATGGTTCACGTTGGGTTTTCAGTAACTAAAAAAACATAATGATACAATTTTGTTTTGTTTGTTCATGAAAGCATGTCACAAAAGGCATTTTACGTCATTTCAGTCCTCGAAAAACAGAATGTTTAAAAATTAAAATTGGGGGTTCTCAGACTTGGGGTCTCCAGAGATGAAGATGAACGTAATTTGCCACCTGTGAGTTCCTCAAGCGTTCATCTTTAATTTTGTTATATGGGTGGGTGGGGTGGACTTGTGGGGTCACAAGAATTTTGGAACTTAAAAGATGGTTGGGAGTCTTTGTATTAAATGCTTCCATATGACATGAATCTTAAGGTCTTACTTCAGTACACCCTAGATTCTCATATTTTGTTCTCTTACTCCATGGCAACTCTGAACCTCTATCCGTTTCAATTTTCTTCAAGAATGACCAAATTTGATGTCAGAAATTATCTAGAGAAGATCTACAGCGTTCCTGTTGCAGCTGTACGCACAAGGATCCAATACTGTGAGTAAAACTTTCTGTCATTTATATTTGATCTAGAGTGATTAAGTTTTTAAAGCAGATTTTTTTTTTTTTAGTTTTTTTTTATTAATTGTTACAAGTCAAATTAAAAAGATATTTTATTCTATTTATATGTAAACAATTATAAGTAAGCCATTTCTAGGCAGATTTTTTGAAAACTGTAAAACGTAGGGCTGCGACGATAAATCAATGCAGAATCAATTCTGAGATCTTCGAATGCATCGTGATTCTCTCTGGAATCAATTCTGAGCTTAGACTTTAAAGGGGTCATATGATGCGATTTCAAGTTTTCCTTTCTCTTTGGAGTGTTACAAGTTGTTCATGCATAGATAAGATCCCTGAAGTTGCAAAGACTAAAGTCTCAAAACCAAAGAGATATTCTTTATAAAAGTTAAGACTCTGCCACGCCCCCCTAAAACGGCTCATTCAAACACGCCCCCACGTCTACGTCATGATGTGGGGAGATTTTCATAACACTGCCCAAATGTTTACGCAAAGAAAGAGGACGTGACTTTTATTCTCGTTGTAGTATTGTTGCTGCCGCCGGCGCCATGTCGTGGAGACGCTGTGAAAGCGAAACTGCTTTCTTTGGTCTTCCAAAAGAGGATACAACTAGAAATCAGTGGTTAAGTTGTATTTACAACGCTGTTCCAGAGCAGTACAACGCAAATATTCGAGTGTGTGCGGCGTAATTGACGGAGGATTATTTCCTGAACCTGGCAGGAAAGTAGCCTTGCTTGCAGAAAGGCTGTTTCTATAAAGTGGGGCAATTCCAACTTTGCAAGGACAGTCTGGCGCTTCTGACTCACAGCCTGTAAGTATGTTTCTGCTTCTGACGATTCAAACGCGAGTTTTGAGCAGTGTAGAGTAGTGCTTGTTGTTTGTTGTTTCTCTGATCACAAATGCAGACATGGTAATGTTTACGCGGCGCGATGCGACAGTCCAAGTCATTCTAATCAGTAATTATGTCCCCACTGGGTGCAACAAATGCCTCGTTTGTAATGAGTTTTATTGTTTTAGTCTTGTTGTGCCGGGAAACGCCATCACAATACGGTGAGGGGCGTAACATTTCTGTCTCACGCTTGAAGTATTCGGCCAATCACAACGCATTGGATAGCTAGCCAATCAGAGCACACCTCGCTTCTCAGAACAATGAGCTTTGTAAAAATTGACGCGTTTCAGAAAGGCGGGGCTTAGAGGAGCAACAATAATTTACAGTATGTGGAAAATGTGTTTTTTGAACTTTAAACCACATAAACACATTGCATTACACCAAATACACAAAATATTGTTATTTTTAGGAACGTCATATGACCCCTTTAACAGCAAAGGGCGCTCTAATCTAGTTATCCGCACACTCAAATACTCTTGAAGAAGAGCGCTTGTGTGTTCGGTCATGTAATTTCGCCTCGGCTCAGAATGCTTTTATGACGCGAAACCTTTTCGAATTTTATGGATGATTACTTTAGGTTCAAGTGTGAGTAAGGATTTGGAAACAGAGTGCGGCTGTTTCTAAAGCATGCAGTGCCATCTGCTTTTCAAACTAAGCTCAGAATTGACTCGAGAAAGAATCGCGACGCATTCGGAAAATCTCAGAATCGATGCTGCATCATTTCTTGATTAGCGATGCATCAACATATTTTACCAGACCTAGTAAAACTGTATGTATCTGTGGCAATATAAAAGAATGATTTTTGGGTGATTATGATTTTGTATCTGTTTATATTAAATTGTTTAATTATTTTGAAATTATATTTGCTTTTCTTTTTGGTAATAACACTATTTTTAGATAGCATTTTTTTTTAAACTACATATTACGGCGTTAAACTTCCAATTACATCAAGTGTCACATCTTTTTAGTATGTTGTGCCATAATTGTTGCATTTTTAAGATGGCTTGATGATTAAAAAAATTGTCAAGACCTCTCCATTCTGGTCCATTCCAGTACGTTCCGGCCAGCTGTTTTTGAATGCGAGAGCATGTCTTGTGAGCCCCCCTTCACTCTTTTGCACCTCTGCTCACTCTGTTTTGTTGTTGACTCGCCTAACAACGCAAGGCAAACTCAACTGACGGCAGCAGTGATGGTTCCATCAACTGGCCTGAACCTTATGAAGCCCTTATACAATAACTTGCCAGTGTTCTGTGTTTATCACTTGTTTTTGTGCTCCTGGGGTGGTCGGTCACCTAGATAGGGGTAATATGTGTGTTAGTCAGTGAGAATGATCAATACTGACAAGATGTTTTGGAGATACTTGACAGCTGAGCAGGAGTTTGAGTTATATGTATAAACATATGGCTAATTCAGGGAACAGTGTTTTCAGAATTCGGATGAAGTGAGGGAGGGAAGGAGAGGGAAGTGAAAGGAGGAGTCGTTTGCGTGATTCCTCTCACAGCTGCTTATCTCTCCATCCATGGCTGTAGCGTTCCAATCGACAGTTGTCCTAGGATGCCCTGCCCTGTTTATTTCTTCACAAAGTTTGCCAAAAGTGTTACACAATCATGTTTTTTTTCTTTACAGTCGTTATTAAAGGAGTAGTTCACCCAAACCTGAAACTTTCGTCATTTAGTTATTTACTATCATGCCATTCCAAACCTGTAGGCTGTTGTTTTTCTGTGGAACACAAAAGGAGAATTTTTTTAACTTCCACTTTTTCATACAATGACAGTTCATAGTGTATCACATCTGTAAGGTGCCAAAAAAAAAAAAAAAGTCCTGAAGCCACATTACAGCTTTGTGTGAGAATCACACTAGAATATAAAAATTCAGAAGAATATTCAGAAGAAAGATTCAGAAGATTCACCCTATCTATTTATAAAATGTATGTTTTTGGTCAGCCTTCAATATGTTTTTTGTTTTATTTATTAATTTATTTAGACCTTGTAATTTTTTTTAATCAAAATGTTAAAATCCTCTACCTGTAAAACGTCACACTTTTTGCAAAGCATGTCGGTCTTCTCCCATCATTTTGTCTGCATAAACTCCGCCCCTTCTTACAATAGAGTACATTAGTACCCACCCCTTTTTTCAGTGGTACTGTTTTTCTTTCCATTTATTTTTCACCTATGGTTATAAAAAAGTCTTTGTTAAACCTCTATAAGCCATGAACCAAGCCAACCACCCATGACGTGAATCGCAATAGTACAAATAGTACAAAAGACCGTGTACTTAACGGCTTTAATGAGAGAAAAAAATTACAATCTCATGAATCATTGCGAATGACATAATTGATGGAGAATATAAAATTGTCCATTTAAAGTTGTTGACTCTTTTAGAACCTCCCTGCGTTCCACCATGTTTTCACGCAAAACAAAACTACTGTGCGTGCTGTGCGCATGCAAGACTTAAAACTTTGCTTTATGTTGGATAGTGTTTATTTATCCTGAGTTGTTCAAATCGCAGTAATCGAATACGGTTTTAATGATACCTAAAATATGAAATGGTAATACTAACCGTGGGGAATTTTATCATGATTTATCGTCAAACCGGTAATCGTTACATCCCTAGGCTGCAACTCTCTGATTGGTAATGTAGTTTGGTAATGTAGTATTTCACCAGGGACTCAGCTGTTAAACATGATTATTTAAAACATAAGTTGAAATAATGCAAACTGATGGCTTCAGCAGTTACTGTTAAAAATCAGTTTCCCTATGGAGAAAATGAATGGCATTTTTACTTCCAGAACCAGACTATTGTGCTCTATAGACTGCAATCTCGCATTCAGATCTATCTCCATCCGATCAACAACCAATGGATGGAAACTTTTTATTACAGAAGTCGCTACTTCAGGTTCAACGCGACTGCAACTGCTCAAACAGTCCAAGACATTTCATAATTAAAATGTCATTTTACATGACATTATACACAGATTTTTTCAGGCATAATCGGTATGAAATTGTACATGTTTTGAGCTTTTTCTTTTCAGTGAACTGGTTGATCTGGTTGGCAAACCAGACAAACAGTTCATTCACAAACCTAAAGTTCTGAACTCAGTGACTCAATGATCCATTCGAAGTTCTCAAGTTAACAGCTTACTGAGTGGAAGATTATCAGTGAATAGAATTTAGGTCTTTTCCTCACAAAAATGTTGTATGACTTCAGAAAACATTGAATATAGTACTTAAAGGGGACCTATTATGCAAAAATCACTTTTATAAGGTGTTTGAACACAGTTGTGTGGCTGCAGTGTGTGAAAACAACCAGCCTATAATGTTAAAAATCCACCAACTCATTTTTTTAATAAAACCAATAAATCATAAACAGTCTCTCCAAACGAGCTGTTTCAGATTCTCCCTCTGTGCGGGAAAATGTCCTGTCCATTAGTGACGCTCTCTGCCCTATTAGCATAAACACAGCCCTGAGTGAGAAGCTGCGGTCCGCCATTACTGGAGATATATACAATATCAGCGTCAAAGAGGCTTTACAAGTGTTGTGTTTTTGGATGCACTAATGAACATAGGAGTCGCCATAATCTCCCCTCATCTGAGCCGAGGACACTGTGGTTAAATTTAATTTTCGAAGGAAATATCCCGGAAAAAATCAGTAACGTCCCCAATATGTTTAGGAATTAATACCAACGCTTCGTGCACGATCGTCAGCTCCAGACAAAGTAAGTATCATGCGTTTGTTTTCCAAATTGCCTTTCTGAAAGAGCTTCTTGGCACTCTGTAAGGCTAATTGCTAAAGCTATCATTGTCTCTTGTGTGTTTTCACTGGTGCTGCCTTTAAGTGCTACCAGAATGATCGTGAATAGGAATGTGGTAGTTAAAAGTTGCGTATGAAAGCAATGTGAGTCGATCGCTTGAAGTTGTCGAGCTCATAATCAGAAGTGGGACTTATAAAGTCTGTGATAGCATGAGACCAGCTATGTTGTTATTTTTATCCCGCCGTGCTCCCCGTCTGTGTAATTCATAAACGCAAATTTATTATGCACAGTATAATCAGATGACTGACTTTGAAACCGAGTAGTTTTCTGTAAAGATAACAGGCTTGTATTAATAGTGGAATGTTTATTTGCAATTTTTTTTTTTTTTTTTTTTTTTTAAGCTTAACACCTGTGGCCACTTTGAGCTGTCATGGTATGAAAAAGATTTGCATAGTATTTTCAAAATATCTAGTTTTCCACATAAGAAAATAGGTCATGTGGGTTTGGAACAACATGAGGTTGACTAAATGACATTAATTTAAAAAATTGAACTATTCCTTTAAAGCATAAAGCTTATGTCAATATAACATAAACAATAATGCCTATGGGTAAGTAAATAATGCTGGGGTTATTACAGGCTTTACCGTCTGGTCAACGCAGAGGGAACCACTTTTACAAGCTGCCAGTTGGGTTTATGCCACTGGGATTTTTCCGTGCGGTTTCCATGCCAACGATAGAGAGGGCCAATAAGCAAAGTGGCCATTTTTTCAGCCACAACGTAAAAGCTGAAAAAAATGCAGAACACCCATTAGGTGAAATAGACCACGTCAGAGAAGGTGTCCCGCTCTGCGTCATGGGCTCCACTCCGCTGATGGTTTAAAGGATGTGGAGAAAAGGGGGGCGCGGGTGGAACCCCCGGGCTCAAGGCGTCTATTCTTTTTCCTACCGAGTATTTTGGAAGGGGTTTCTATAACTACCCCTCAGGCCTGGGATTTGTAACATAATAGTAGCCAGCCAACACACAACCTCAAAAGAGAGCTTGATTGAATATTTATTTATACTATATAATGCTGGGTGGGAGTACGGGAATGGAAACAGGGTTCGCATACATGAACAAAAGCGCTTCTCACCTGTTTTGCGGGTTGACCATTCAGTTGACCCTAAATGGAGGGAGTGTTTGTGTGTTTAGGGTTTCCTTGTACTAGTAAAGAAAGACTGCCAATCCTGTATAAGAAAACTCATCACACAAGCTGTCATTGAAACTTTTCAGTTGAGCAGGTTTTAAGGACAGATTTCACTGCAAAATCTTGACATTACTATATATTTCTTATATCATTTCAAACCTTATATAATAGCAGAACTTTCTTCTGTGGAAGAGGAATCAAAGGAAAAGTCTTTTTTTGTATAACAACTGTTCTTTGTCACAGTACAGCTATTAAGCTCCGAAACCGACTGTCAGTGAAGTACTCACTTTTTGTTGAGTTGAGTTTTTGCCCTAACCAGCCGGCGACACGCAAATTAAATTTCTATTTTAGAAACGGTTTCTATTTCTGCAATGACGCGGCTTGAACAACAACATACAAACTATGACAATTATCATCTCAGATACTGATTATGTGCTTTATTCTAATATTAAAAATGTCTAATGTGAGTTGTAATATCATATTGCGTGACATTTAAAGCAACAACAGAAAGTGTACCTTGATCTTGAAAATAAATTAAAGCAAACATATACATTAAAACTGTGAACCAACAAGTGTTTTCTGTGACAAAGATGGTATCATTCAGTATGTAGTTTTAACAGTGTTGAAAATCTTTAATATTTATGAATTAGACTATAAACTTCTGAATGGCTGTGATATTTGAGTGGTTCTCTCGCGTCGTGGTGTTGTCACATCTGGGGTGGACAGGCAATTGCTTGTCACTGGAATCTGTGCATCGTGTCTTGTTAGGACACGGTGTTAACGTTGGCCGGCAGAAGCCACCAATATGCTCCTCTTTCTGTCACAGGTCATGGAAAGTGAAACTTATTTAAAGCTTCTTTCTTTTCACATTTTTATTAACAGCATTATCATAATAGGCTGTAGTATTAACCTGTTGGGAGAAAACTGGTAGTTCAGACATTGAGCACCCCCACACTGCAAAAAATGCTTTTCTTACTTAGATTTTTTTAATTATTTAATTTTTTAATTAAAAATTGTCTTGTTTTCAGAAAAACAAGCCAAAATTAAGTAAGTTTTTGTTTGAAACAAGCAAAATAATCTGCCAATGTGGTAAGCAAAATAATCTTATTTCAAACAGAAAGCAAGATTATTTTGCTTACCCCACTGGCAGATTATTTTGACTTGTTTTTTTCTGAAAACAAGATAATTTTTACTTGTCTAGAAAATCCTTCTTGATTTAAGAATTTTTTTTAGATATTTTGGCTGGAAACAAGATGAAAAAAATCTAAGTAAGAAAAGCATTTTTTGCAGTGCATATAGCCAAAATGGCATGATCCTTGTTTCATAACACATTTGCGAAGATTCGACTGTGAGATAAGTAGTTGAATCAGGCTCCTCCTATCGAAGCATCAAATCTTCAACTATTGGAGGTCAACCCTAATATGGACCACAGTTAAATTGCATTTAAACTCTCCGAAGTACTTTTCTGACTGAATGAACCAAATGTTATGCTGTAAAGATATTTTAATGTAAACAATGCTGTTATCCAGTGTGTTCCGTCATATGTTTTTGGTATTTTTATTCTTATTGTACCCTGTCTTATTTTTTGGAAGTGATTTGGTTCAGATGGACCTCTTGACTTCTTTCTGTGGATTCTTGTGAATATTACCCAGCAGGTTTTGTGCAATTACATCATGGCTAGCTGGAAAAAGGTTAACATGCATTCCACAGTTAACAAGACTGAAGACATGGGCTTCTTAACAGATAAACCCAACCCCCTATTGCCTTAAAACGCATACTGGATATCTGAGCTTATTCTGCAAAACATAATCTTCTTTGAAGGTGTCATTCTGTCAATGTAAATATATAGCTGCAACACAGTTATATAGTAGTAAGTTAGAGAGGTTATTTTTATATTCCCAAGGTTTTACTAGTCAGCATTGTTCAGATATTGCCAGTTGATTTATTAGTTGTTTAACAAACAATTGATAGTATCTGCTTTGTTGCAGTATGTTTTGTAATTTTTTTTTAGACAAGTAAAAACAAGTAGTTTTTATTAACTTAGTTATTACTAAGTTTTGTATTACTACATATTACAGAGAATTGGGTGAGCAATTGTTAATTATTATTATTGCAATAATCTATTAACTAAATATTCATCACCTCCTTTTTTTTTTTTCTCCTACCAAGGTACAAACAAGAAACGGAACCACTTAAACCAGCGAGTGAAGAGGCCAGATTACAAAGTGGCATACGTTCAACTGGTAAGTGTTAATTCTGTTAGGGCCTGTATTTGAAAGGGTCCCACATGCACTGTCTGCACCTGTGGTCTCTTCTGGCCATCTTGATTTTCAGAAAGTGCCCCCATCATTAGCACAGGACAATTCAAAGTGAAGGGTGTCAACTGTAAAATAACCTTTCAAGACTTTGATTATGGGTGCACGGGTCAGATGCATTTTTTTAGTTATTAGTTATTAAACAAAACAAGAGAAATGGGAAATGGGATGCTTGGACGTTTAAGCTCTGCGTTTTTGTTTCTTTTTTGTTTGTTTTTTTAGGGCCCATCACAGCTTATGTTCCCTTAAAAAAACCCAAGGCACAGGTAGTCTTTGATGCGAAACCCTCACCTTATTGTGTTTGACTCCCTGAGTCCCATCGCTGCTTGTTTAGTTTCTGTCTCTCTCACATATTCGCCCCTGTCCTCCTGAGAAAGGCGGCAGTTTGGGTTCTGGCTTTGGCCAAGAAGGCAAGAGGTCGTCTTTGGTTACATGCCAGACTTTGTGCAGGAATTATAGTACAAAGTTCTCAGAGAGCTATGGTTATTATCATGTGAGGATGGGAGAGTTGTTTCTTGGGGCATCAGAACGTTAGCGTTGGTCGCTATCCAGTGGAGAACTGCGCTGCTGGGTTCACACCTGCTTTTGGGCAGAGCCCTGGGCTGTTGATATGGACTTGTTTGAAGTATGCCGGCATGAAAGTACCTTAATCTGATCTCCTTTGATTCATTTGGTAAAGCTGCTTTTTTCAAGATTTTCAGTTTTCAAGAGAAACATTGGATTGTTTGCTCTCTTTTTTCAGCCATCAATCAAGGCAGGAATAAATAATTAAATTTGTGAAAACAGAGCGGCTTGTAATGGTATACATGAGCAAAACACAAATTAATATTTAAAGGTGAACTTCCTCTTGACAAGAGTTGAATGACTTCCTGTGTGGCTTTGCGCTGTGCAGTGCCATATTTGCTTAAACATTTCTGGAGAGAACTACTTCCTTGTTGTTCAATCTTTCAGAAAGTCATGCTTATTTATGTGTGAATAACATGCAAGCTAAAAAATCTCAGACTGCGGCGAAACAAACACTGATATGAAACAAAATTTCCGGCCCCTTTCTTCTCCTCCAGCAGGTCTGCAAAAAACACTGCCCAAGAAAAGCCCTCCTTTCTTTTCAGTGGTGGGTAAAAACAAGATTGTTCCTAATTGACACCACATGTGGGGGAGTGTTCTGTGGTTGGATACCCTCAACGGTTCCCCCCGCCAGCCCTTCCCCCCAACGCACTACATCAGCTAATATTCCAGAGGCAATACGGTGAGGAACGCGCTCTACAACTCCCCCCCCCACCCCCCTCTCTCCGAACCCCCCAGATTTTACAAACTCCAGGCTCGTTGAAAAAGCCGTGTGTTAGTACGGTTCCTTGATAGCCACTCGGAGGAGTGCAGGAGGAGAGAAAGTTCATCAAGGAGGAGGAGGGGGTTATGGATGGAGTCGACACATGAAGCGAGGTGAGCGAGGGCACCATGGAGTCGTGCCAGAACAGGGAGGTCCAGACAGGGGTCAGGGAAATCTTAAGCAACATAAAATCTTGAGACAATATCAAGGCTTTACGTACGACCGCTTTGCAAGTAACGCTCTAGTTAAATGCAATGATATCCTGTGCTTCCCTTTGCAAGGCCGTGACCTGTTCGGTCCTGGTATAAGGGTTCTGTTTGTTGATGTTGCGTATGTAGTTTCCCAGGGTGGCTGGCGTAATGCACATAGCACATGTTATTGTATAGATGTTCCCTATCAGAATCACTAACCCCTTATACTGAATTTCACTGATCTGTGCTGTTGTATTTGCCAGAATTTGCGTTTTTGCTTAACTATATATCTCATTGAAACACTGCCCCACAAAGCCAAGATTTTGCGGGAACATTCCAATTTGCCCGCTTGTCGACAACAACTGTTTATTTTTGTCCCCCCTGCTTTTTCCACAAGGGTCTTGTTGCAAGCATCAGTATTTGGCAAGACAAGGCAACTGTTGTTGGTACTAATGGATGTTTGTTGTTGTTTGAGAGCTTGTTGCTGCCGAGTCGTTGTTTTTTGGGGCTGTGTTTCGGTCTGGATCAGCTGGTAGCCAGGCTACCTTTTAGATCGGATCGCAATGTTCCACCTGAACTTGTGAGCACACACTGCTCAATTACCATTGAACAAAACCGAGTGAAACTAAACCTTGCTAAGGCATACTATTATTTTTCTTTTCAAATGGGTTCCTTCCTGTTACACACATCTCCACCACCGATCGCCCTGCACAAATTAACACCCTTGCAATTTTTGCTGTTTTAAGTTGATGGCTCATGAAAGTTCACATTGTGATCTTATCAACACTAGATGGCAACGTTTGGCTTCAGTGGTGCTGAATGAATGTAGGGCCCTACAACATTGCTGTCATGTATTTCTTGCAGTTCAGAGTACTGTAAGCCAAAGTAATGAAAGAAGAAAGCTAACATGTCTTTGCGTGTTATAATTTACGTGTTGCACGCCTTTGAACGTTTTGAAATTGATTTCACAAGCAATGAGAAAGTTAAGTTTATCATTGTAGAATAGAAAAGGTATGAGGTAAGTTTGTCATTTAGAAAAGGTACTGGCTAAGTTATCATCGTATTGTAGAATAGAAAGGTACAAGGTAAGTTTATCATTCAAAAAGGTACGAGGTAGGTTTGTCATTGCACTGTAGAACAGAGAAGGTACAAGGTAAGTTTGTAATATAGAAAAGGTACAAGGTAAATCTATCATCATACAGTAGAAAAGCAAAGATACAAGGTAAGTTTGTCTTTTAGAAGAGGTATGAGGTAAGTTTGTCATTTTGAAAAGGTATGAGGTAATTTGTACTGTAGAACAGAAAAGGTAGGAGGTAATTACATCAATTAGAAAAGGTACGAGGCACTTTTATCATTGCACTGTAGAACAGAAATGTTACGAGGTAAGTTCGTCAAATAGAAAAGGTTCAAGGTAAAACTGAAAAGGTACGAGGTAAATTTGTCATTGTATTATAGAAAAGGTACAAGTTATGTTTGTCGTTATTCAGTAAAACACTACTAGTTATGTTTGTTATTATAGAAATGGTACGGTGCCAATTTAACATTGTACAAAAAAAAATGTATGATTTATACATTTATCACTGTAGAGAAAAAGGTACAAAATAAATTTGTCATTGCATAATTGAAATAAGATGTTTGTTGGCATTTTTTCAATGGTGGACAAGGTACATGACATTGACACCATTTATCAGTCTTGGTTGTGCATGTGGGTAGGGCATTTTTAGTCAAACTTTTATTTAACTGCAATTTTTAATTGCAAATGTACAGTATTTCATCCACCACAAGGAATTTCATAAGGCTGTGTTTGGATGAAAGAAGCACAGCATGAATAATGGAAAGGCCAGCGGGGTCTCTGGCATCCAGTTTGAAGCGAGCGTACACACACACTCAGCTCCCCAGTGTAAGTCCACTACGAGACAGCCTCTGTGAGTGCCACCGGACGCGAGCAAAGGAGATGATATTGAAGTCTCCACCTCCACTCCACGTCCTTTATGAGCTGTGTATTTCTTGAACTTCCCTCAAGTCACTCTCATTTAGTATTACTACAAACACGCAATGTCATGAAACACCATTGTAACCTTTTTCCACCCCATTACTGTTTTTATCAGTCTCTCGATGTCCAGGCACCACCCAGCTTTATTTCAGTATCATTTTCAAAATAAATTACTCAGATACTAGCAATGCTTTTCCTGTTATGGTACCACCTTCTCAATTTTCCTGCTTCTGTCTCTGTCTCTCACTATTCCTTTCGCCCTCTCTTTTCTTTTGTGTGTTTTGTACACCGGAGATTGAGGGAGAGGTTCAGGATCCTACATGTGAAAGTAGGGGTTATCTTTGATTGCTGTTGACAGGGTCCAATATCCTGGGGAACCAAAAAATAGCCAGGACTTGGGCAAGTCTGAACAAGTCGACCGGTCACAACTGTCATCACTGCAAACTTGGAACGAGTGACTCAGTTGCTTAAAATGACATGAGGGCTGATACTGCTCTGAATGGAGACTTTGCCACCCCTTCCTTTAGACTGACCGCTTGGCTTGACCGTAATGATTTAACAAGCCAGACTGTGTGCCAGCCGATTGTCTATGCCCGTGTGTACGAGAAGCAGTTACCCAGTTGCAGTGGAAACCTGCTTCTGTTTTACAGTAATGGGTACAAAAACGTCTGGCTTATGGCTGTCCTCATTGAGGAAATATATGTTTTGTTTAATTTTTCCCTCCGCACACTTTTCCCTGGCATTGAGGATTCATTAGAGTGGTTTTGGGAACAAAGGCTCTGGACCCCCACACATGTTTGGCAAGGCAGCTGTGTCTTGGCATGGGGAACACATTGCATGAATCATGTTCTCTACTGCTGTGGCCAGTCAGGTTTTGACAGCTGGGCCACTATACCCATGCCCAAAGGAAGTGTTTATGCACAAATGCTGGTCCTCTGCTGGGATGCAGTCAAGGCGTCAGAGTGAAGCAGACCAGACAGACAGATTGGCACGGGCCCAGACAGGCCTCAGATGGGCCGAATCCTTCGTTCTCTCTGAAACACTTTGCATTAGCACTATTTGTCTGTGCTGTTTTTCACAGAGGGAGCAACAAATTCGGACACAAAGACTGACCAGTGCTATTGGTGTAATACACTTGCCTCATTCGTGCCATTCCATACGTGTTGTAGTAATTGTCTTTGGTTTCCGAGACAATGAATTGATGTCATTCTATCATGACTGTCAACTTTTTTGTGCGCTTATATTACATTTACGAATTTGGCAAATGGTTTTATCCAAAGTGACTTATCCCTGGGAATCAAACCCATGATTTTTATTGTTTCTTGATCAAATATGAAATGCTACAATAGTCCCAAATAGTCCCGTTGTCTACAGTATATTGTTTTTACACATTTTTGGATTGTACATAGGCTGCATTCCACTAAAACACAATCAAACTTTTATATAAACAAACCCATCCACATAGCATTTTGTTGGTCACTGTGGGTTAAAGGTCACACCAAATTTGTGAGTTTAATAAACATGAGAGGAAATATGAATGTCTCTGAGGAGATATCGGCATACCCCCAGGTCTTGATTCCACTCCCGTAGGAGATTTTGCTAGCGAACTTGCTAGTACATTTAAATATTATATCCTTTTAATTGATACTCCTAAACCAGTTCATTCTGTTTTCTTCTAGTACTTGCTTTTTTCTGAATAGAACTTATCATCTCTGGGAATACATAACATTTTAAAAAGTCTGCATATAAATTGGAGCTTCTGTCTAAAAGTTTAGCCATCGTTACTGAGCAAACAGTGGAGTTTGGTGCTTTATGTACGGAAACCCTATCTACTGCTAATCCTTTCAGACTGGCCCAAGTCATGCCAGCTGTTCCCGTTTGACTGATCATGGAAGTGATTGTGGTATGAGAGTCACTAGAGTTCACCAAGAGTGCTAGTGTTAGGACGGTTACTGATTTGGGGTGACCGCAGACTCTATTCATTGATACTAACTCTTAGAATCTTTAAAGGTGGGCTAGTAATTGCTATATAAATCAGACTAAAAGTGAAGTCTGTGATTTGTGACACTAGCATCACCAAACAGAATTGCCAAAATAAGGACTGTTTCCTAAACACGCCACCTTTTTTTAATAAATACATATTTTACAATTGTGAGTGGTCCTTGCCGTATAAAATTTTCCACCACAATACTGGCTGACAAACTGACAACCTTCCAGATATTTGCTAATAGGTGTCCTGAGTGGTTTCTGCTGTCAGGATGACAGGATGATTGCTTAGATATTGCTTGATAGTTGTTATGGTGTTCTGAGTAAGTGCTGGACATTACTAGGTGGTTGCTTACAGGCCTAAGCCCACCCCCAAGTTTGTGTTATTTTGGTTGCTAGATATAACTCAAGTTCCTCCTATAATGTAAGTCTGTACCCCCTTCAAATATCTTGAGACCAAAAGCAATAACACACCTGTCTTTACAAAGCATTGTGCAAACAATGTATTTAAATGAAACACTAATACATTGTTTCCTGTTCTTTTCTTTTACATGTTTTTAACACTACTGTTTTTTTTTCAGCCATTAACTGCTAATATAATTAGAAACCTCTCTTGTTCACAGGGGTTCAGAATACACGTCTGTCCCTGATGTAAAGCCAGTTTATGGTGTAAGTTCAGGGCCTGAATAGAGGGGTGGAGGAGGGGAAGAGTCGGTTAGTGTAACAGGGACAGATGTTGGGTTGAACCCAACAACAACATTTTTGTTCCATGCTTTAGTCTTCCCTTTTTTCGATAATTTTACTTTTTTACACACAGGGGTGAGGGGGGACATGTCAAATGAGACATGTCACTGCATAATTGATGCATCCAGCACTTTCAGGATAATATATTACATGCTGTTTCTAATGACTACTTTTATTACAAAATAAACATGAATATGCAGTGCTGTGTTTACATTTGAAATAGCAATATTAATACTGTTGTGTTAAATCAAACTGCAGAAGTGTTTGCCATAGCCTGAGACAAGAGTTTGTACACATTATGTATAAATATTAGTGCTCGCCAACAAGGCACTTCTTTAAGGTACATTAATGTTTTGGTGGACAATCATGTGGTGACTTGTTTTTGTTAATCTCCCCCTCTCTGTCAGGGCTAGAACATCCAAACTTTTCAACTCCACACTTGGATTGTCATGTGAACAGGTCCCCCTGCCGGTCTTTAGTCATAGTGGGGGTTTTTTTTTTTCAAGGAGAGTTTACTACAGGTGAAGGAACAGACGTTTTTTGGCATCCATTTTAGTACTCTGTTACTAAGGTCCCGTTTTTAATAGATTTGGTTCTTGTACTTTCACTTGGCTGGACTCTGTGTTTATAGTGTGAGGTTTCACATTCCTAGATGGTAGGGTTGGAGTGCCACTGCTGAGCCTTGGAGGCCAAGCTGTTGATTTTAAAGTGTTTCACTTGTTTTTTTCCCCCTCCTTTTTATCACACTATTCTTTGGTCATTTTGCTCACTTAAGTTACTGCGTTTGTTACAAAGAACAGGCCAAAATAATAGATCATCCCAGTAGAAGCATTTGATTCAGAAAGGCACTGCTTTTCATTAGCTGTTAAC
Organism: Tor tambroides; assembly: GCA_021397915.2. Classification (NCBI taxonomy): domain Eukaryota; kingdom Metazoa; phylum Chordata; class Actinopteri; order Cypriniformes; family Cyprinidae; genus Tor; species Tor tambroides. The sequence continues at coordinate 1,327 of JAFVLL020006403.1, read as the reverse complement.
TCACTGCAATTCCTGTTTCCTCCTGGTGTTGCCACACATTGTTTTATCTTTGGAACAATATCGATGGTCTCTGGGATGGAGACGGACCAGCAGCACTAGCACATTGTCTCTCTGCTGTCATGTACAAGGCCAAAAAAATTGACATTGTTTTAAAAGGACAAGGCCCCTGAGATGTGGTGATCTACAATTTCTGGATTAACAATTTCTGTCAGTAACATTACGCAGTAAAGATTTTACAAGTGTAGATATTACTTTTAATAGGAAGCATAAAGCATTCTTCTAAACTACTGTTTCACATGTTTGGAACAACATAAGGATGACAATGTTCATGACAAACAGACAATCTTTAAACCTTCAACAATTCCTGCTTTTCTTACAGGCTCAGCAGCAAACTTTCCAGTTCCCAGATATCTTTCCTGAGAAGGATAAGAAGCACGAGGAGGGCTCTGTTGAGGAGATGCAGGAGAAGTTCATGGAGGATGAGCGTCAGAGGCAGAAATCAGATCCCAGAAGAGGAGGAGTTACTGAATGGTTTGGCCTCTAGACAGACGAGTGTTGAATGAAGAATGACTTCAGAGAGGCAACAGCTGAATGAAGAATGTGGTGTATTATAGATTATGTATTTGTGCAGGAAGGGCCATTTACAGTGATCTGACAAGTGTCCATAGAGGGCCATTGGCAGTGATCTGATCTGACTCAATGGAAAGACGGACTGCCTGAGAGACGGCTTGGAAATCCATTACTCCAATAGAATCATGTGCTCTGTCAAAGAACGCTGATATCTACATAGCATATGATCACTCCTGAGCATCTGCCATGTCATGAAAGTCTTTCAGGTAATGTTGTCCCCCCACAGGTCTCAGAAACGTAAGCAAAAGTCTTCCTTGCAAAGTTCTTGAGCATACATGCTACCTTTTCTTTAAAGTTCCTTCAAAATGTTTTCCTTTCCCCCTCGCTGATCTTCAAGATCAAGTTTGTGAACTACTTGTGGTAAAATGGTCAATCTAATGAAATGACTCCTCCAGTTCTTCGTGCAAAAATCATGCTCTTAAATGTTGTTCCTGAAAACTCTTTTAAAAAAACTGCATACTTCAATTCCAATAAAACAGTACAGCATGACTTGTTTTTGTGTTTTCTTTAACTTTGTTGGCTCTGGAGTTAGCTATTCCCCACAGATGTGTTGGATAACCGCTTGCCAGCTCTCATACCAGAGAGGCTTACTTCACCCAGCCAACCTGGTGTTCGCCAGGGAGAATGTCAGTATTGATAACATTTGCCCATTTTGTGCTTGTACTCAAGTACCCCTGTATTGCAATAAAGCAATTTG
>JAFVLL020006402.1:0-29394 GCA_021397915.2 Tor tambroides | reverse complement strand
TAGTATTATTAGTATTATTATTATAAAATAATAATAATCTGACTAAATTGGGTTACATCATATTGTAAGGCAATTATTCTTTTATATTTTGTATTATTAATATTATGTATATAAAGAGTAATAAATAAAACAAATAATAATACATTAAAAATATAAATTACAAATAAGAAAATAATGAAAAATTAGGTTAAATAATATTTATTATTATTATTATTATTATTATTATTATTATTATTATATTTTTATTTATTTATATTATTATTTAAATAAATGTAATAAATAATATTAATAATAATAATAATAATAATAATAATAATAAACAACTGCCACATTCTGCCTCGTTAGAATAATTAAAAATATATTATCTTTAAAATAATTAAATTAAATTAAAATAATTACTTAAACTAATTTATATTAATTGCAAATTAATTAATTATTAATTACAAATCATTTATAATAGCAGTAACAAATATAAAATGTTATTCATTAAATAATAAAAGAATAACATACAATTAGCAGAACCATGTTGCTTAAAAATATTTATAAGCTTTGACTGATGGATTTACGCTCAGAGTTAAATAAATCAACCTTAGAGTGTGAAAAGTCTGCAATGGAGCATTTCTTCAAGAAAACTGTGAGCTCTTTCAGTTCCCACAGCAGGTTCAGCGTGTTTTTTTTATGATGTGAGGAGACATTCTCAAAGCCTAGACAGAGTTCTGTTGTGAGTTTTCTGGCCAGGTCATTAAAAAGAGTCGGTTCATAAGACTAATGTGTTTATAAATCGGACTACACCGGCTAAAAAAAAAACAATGATTCAGCTAAAAATGAGCACAGGAAACACTGTCAGAGAATGCAGACATTCAAGAACTTTTAATACCACCAAATATCATGCAAACCCCAAGTGACCACTTTCTACTTCATGCCAATGTCTGTTCTCAAGAGTCCAGAGCTGCCTTTGTAAACGCAAGCAAGCACGCACATGTGCATGCTAGCAAACTCAAACAGGCAACACCGGCAGCTTACAGTTGCGCCAACAAATGTGTCACACTTGAGGAACTCGACGTGCATCATCTTCTGGAATGCGATGTTCAACAGGACAGCATATCTGACAGAGGTAGTTTAACAAAACACGCCAACCCTGTTTAACACACGACACACACCAAACTAATCAATTTGGAGCATATTCCTTTTTGCTGCATTCAAAGTGGTTTACGGTCACTGCCTGCAAGCCTGACAGCAAAACAAAGAGCCTCCATTCTCCTGTGTTCTCTGGAGTGCTGCCACATGCTCTTTCAGTGCTCTGAGAAACACAACATAGAGAAATAAAGCCCTTGTATTCCTCAGACAGGAAAGGCAGTGCGAAATCAGGAGTTCTCATGTTCCACAGAGAGAAACGCTGCATTGAGTCTGTGTGGAAGTGTTGAGGAGACCAGCGTGTTAAATACAGCTGTTGAGAGAGAGAACGTGTGTATGTGTGGAATGTGGAGGAGTCAAGACGTATGGTATGTATAGAAGATCTATGGCATCTACAGATACTGGCTCTGCTCCAAATCATAGCGAGCTGTCTACGCAGACAGCATTTTAAGACATCATGCATCCAACATACTGTAGGCCTTCAAGCATACAGTACCTCATTTTAGCCAACTTCTAAGTCAGCACAGCATGCATCCTTTTCAGAGAGGACACTGCTAGAATGACAATATAATTAAACTAAAAAAAAAAAAAAAAAAAAAAAATAGCAATACAAATTTCAGTCGAACTAAAAATTGACTATTTTACCTGATATTTGCATACACAATATATTGGTGTTTGAAAGAAGTCTCTTATTTTCACCAAGGCTGCATTTATTTGATAAAAAATGCAGCTAAAACAGTAATATTTGTGAAATAATATTACAAATTAAAATAACTGCTTTCTATTTAAATATATTTTAAAATGTAATTTATTCCTGTGATACAAAGCAGAATTTTTAGCATCATTACTCCAGGCTTCTGTGTCACATGATCCTCCAGAAATCATTCTAATATGCTGATTTGCTGCTCAACAAACATTTCTTATTTCCAATGTTGAAAACAATTGTGCTGCTTTATATTTTTGTGGAAACCTTGATACATTTTTTTCAAGATTCTTTGATGAATAGAAAGTCTCTTATTTTCACAAAGGCTGCATTTATTTGATAAAAATGCAGTAAAAACTGTAATATTTGTGAAATAATATTACAATTTAAAATAACTGTTTTCTATTTTAATATATTTTAAAATGTAATTTATTCCTGTGATGCAAAGCTGATTTTTCAGCATCTTTCCTCCAGTCTTCAGTGTCACATGATCCTTCTAATATGCTGATTTGCTGATCAGCAAACATTTCTTGTTACTATCAATATTGAAAACAATTGTGCTGCTTTATGTATTTGTGGAAACCCTGATCATTTTTTTTTTTTCAGGATTCTTTGATGAATAGAAATTCCAAAAGAACAGAACTTATTTGAAATAGAAATCTTCTGTAACATTACAAAAGTCTTTACTGTCAAGTTTGATCAATTAAATGCATCCTAGCTGAATAAAAATGATTATTTTTTTCCAATCTTACTGTCCCCAAACTTTTGAACAGTAGTATATTTTTTATGCAACACATTTAGGCTGCCTATTGTATGTAGAGTGTTCAAATCATCAATCTTGAGGTTGCATTTCACTTAGGGCGCCGCCTAAGTAGGCACCAAGGCAGCTCACTACGGAGCCATTGTGTTCACTCTGCTGGGCTTGTCACCACAAGAGCGTCTCATTGAAAGGATACCCTATTACTCAAGGGAGCAAATGAAGCAAGAATTTAATGACGCTACAGTCTGGCCATTATCAAGCATGCTATGCTACAAGTCACGTATACAGTACTATCTTTAAATAGCTCAAGCTTGCTCAAGAATTCAAATGTGTCAGCAACTTATTGTTAACATCAATATCATGGCCAAAATAAACTCTCTCTAACTCTCTATTCTCAAATGCATGCTTCAAATATTAAAGCACAATGCAATAGGTTATACATGAGCAAAATGAAGATGAGTAAGTGATGACCAAACTTTCATTATCAGATTTCTAAAGTGACAATGAGAACCATCCCTTGGCTTGTAGTAATTTGTCTAGTGTGATTTGAAACGTATAAAGAGTCATTATTAGCTTTAAATTGCTTCAGGCTGTTGATGTCTACATTTTCCAGACTAACAATTGTTCTATAAGCGTCTTAGTTGGGAGTTGTCTCATAAAACCACCCTAAACTTTACACGGTAAACTGTACACGCTAAATGCCGGGTTATTAATCATTCTGTTGATTCTATTGAGAAAACACCCATCCTGACACCTTTCATTACCTGCAGAGCATTCACTAGACAGGAACAACTTCAAAGTTAAATGATCTCCTGCATTAATCTAGGCAATGAGAAAAGAAAAAAAAAAAATCCAAGACAAATATCCAGCACTCACTAGACACAGCCTTACATGGGTTTGCCAGGTTTTAGCAAGTACTCTGTGATTACTGATTCCAAATTACATTACAAAAAATGTAGTAACATAATCCATTAAATTACACATTTTAGGTAATATAATCAAACTACTCTGATTACTTTCAGATTACTTTTAGATTACATATTGATTTAAATAGGATAATATTCTACCATAACAATATAAAAATACAAAGATAAAGAAAATACATTCCATTTGCTGTTATTAAAAACATGAAGTGCATTAAACATTACGTTAAGGTATCCCAAACTGGTGTTCATGAAGGAACTGCAGGGGTTTGTGAGTTTAATGAAAAGATAATAATTAATTAAATCATAAAAATGTAAAATTACAATAAATCATTTTAAAATAACAATCAAAATAAAATACACAAATATTTTGTTTATCTGCATGTCATGTGACCATTAACGTCAGAGAATCATGAACATGCAAATATGTTACTTAATTCTTTCCCCACCATTGACAGAATTTTCAGACATTTATGAAACAGAAATTTATGAAACCAGCTTTCCGTGTTTTCACTGGTGTACGGTGAGAGGCACTATTACACATCTTCTGAAAGAGTATTGAACGTCTGGATCAAAACACGCCGAAGAAGCAGCAAAAACAAGCGATCACGTATTTAAGCAGATACATATGTAAAATAACGCAATCAAAAAGTATTAAACAGCATATAAATCAAAACCTAACATTACCGAATGAAATGTCGATCCGGGAAGTGGTATATGACTGTGCAAGCTTTGGATGTGTTGATAGAAGTGATCTATTCCATCTATGTTTTGATCATCATTCTAAATCTGATCCAGACATACTCTTTTACAAAAACATCATTTTCTTAGCTTTTTGTTCAAAATGTTGCTTTTTTCATGAAACTTACCCACATGCAAGTGTTGATAAAAGATTGCAATAAAGCTAGAATAAAACGTTTTCTTCTTCTTCTTCTACTTCTTTATCTTTAAAGCAGAGGCTCTGTTGTTTGTTCATACAGCAGAATATTCTGGGGGCCATTAAACTTTTGTGAATAAAAATATTGGCGGTGCCTGGCAACTTTAAAAAAAAAAAAAAAAAACTTGCAGGGAAAAAGTTAATTATTAACTTATTACTTTAAAATCTCAATGAGTGATAATTCAAATAAAAGTGAATGAGTTCATCAGTAGTAAATGCAATTTGAACGCAATTTTTGAATGAAATGCAAGTTAAAATGTTAAGAAAACACTTTTTACGAGTATTTTAAAAGGTAATATAATCTAATTACAAGTACTTCATTTTTTTTGGAATCTGATTACCTAATCCAGATAACATGTAATCAGTTACTACCCTGCACAGGTAGCTGCTAGGGTTTTTCTGGCTTGTTAAGATAAGCCAGGACTTGACAAGAAAGTGTCACCTGAGGGACGTTTATTTTCTGGAGTTCAGATGGTATCTGAGGTGCTGCTAGGTGGTTTGTAGAGTGTTCTGGGTGGTTTCCAGAAGGTCTTTGTCAAGCCAACATCATAACATCACTGTCCTTATACTGTAGCTTTCAACACCGGATTGGATAGAACAGCTGTGCGAGCAGAGTGTGTGTAGAGTGTGTGCGTGTGTGTGTGTGTGTTAGTATGCGAGTGTATGAAGAGGGAAAGATAGAGTGTGAGAAAGCATGGAAACATCTGCAACAACACTTAAGTGCTTCCATACCCCATCCCTGAGGTGACACTTTGTTGTCAAGGCCTGGTCCTTGCTGCACTGAGGTAGAAGTGTGTGTGTTGATCGCTTGGAAACGACTAAAGATCACACAAGGTGACATCATAAGCGAGTAAACATTCCGACAGATATTCACACCGCCATAGCCATCCTTCCAACTCGGAATTCCAAGAACAGATGTTAAGAGCGAAAGAAGCCAAACTGCAGCAGCGTACAAAAGAGTCCTGCCAACACCTGTGAAGTTCCACATCTTGCTTTCATATTTGCAGAGATCAAGCTTAAATTCCCCTCATTTGTCAGTCCCTTCATTTACCATTCTGAGCTTCCAGAATATCAACTCACCATTAAATGTGGGCACATCTGCAGTCACTGTATGTTATTAGAAGGCTCACATTTTCTGCACTTTCTTGGGGAGTAATCTGCAAAACTCATAGTCAAATGTGTTGTATGGAGGTGAGTGCGCAACATTTGCATTGGTAGCTACATGCAAAAGGATGTGTACTTATTTAGTCAATGACATCAGGGATGAATTTGATTTTAAATATCAAATATCTACCAATGAGAGAAATCAACCTAATTCAAAGGGAAAACAGTTCCACATACCCCACTGACAGATATGTTTTTGCTTTAAGCATAAACTCAATTAATTTCTCAAAAAATGAAACACTTCATATCTTCACTTTGCATCTCAAGTAAATGAATCTTGATTTAAGGATGTTTAAAAATCCTGACAAAAATATTCATTTTTTGCAGTGCCCATTTAATGCCATGAATTTATTAATTTAATGACTTCCTGCTCTGATTTAAGACCTTAATTTGTGTAAGGGAAAAATGTATTTAAAAATCAGACTGCAAGGGTTGCATTTTATTGCTTTATCTTTCACCTGAACACTGCCATTAACCAAAAAAAATCAGTGTTTTTAACCAGACCTACTGTACGGGCTCAAATTATACAAAGAGACCTGCAGGGCAATAGAGTGCAACCAAACTTGCGTATGAACCAAATATCCAACCCAAAAATGAGCAACTTGGCGAAAGGCTAAAAAATTTGGATTTACAAACAAAGTTGCACCACAGACATACAGTAAGGCGGTTGATGGCCTGATGCCCCACAATGCCAGAGAAACCAAAATCATGCTCCCGAATTACACAACAACTTCTGTGTGGTTAAGAGTCATGCTTTCTCTTCGTAAAGCCCACAGGCAACACTAATCAAATATTTCTGGGTGGAAAATCAGAGCGTTTGCACGAGGCTCAAAAGGCTCTCGTAAAAAGCCTTCAAAATATCAGACTCGCCTCTAATTAAAATCACAATAACGCAGGGATGTGCTCATAGCCAACATGGGAGACGTAACGTGTGTGTGTGTGTGTGTGTGTGAGAGAGAGAGAGAGAGAGAGAGAAAATAATGCAGAAAAAGAGAGTTATGAGAACGTGCTGGAAAAAATCTCTCAGATTTCATAGAAAATGCTTCCAGCCATTGGAAAGCTCTCAGCTGACATCATCCTCTGCTAGCTAAATCTGAACCCACGGAGCACAAATTTCCAAAGTCTTAAAGTCCAAAGTGTGTTAATAAAGATCATATTTGACGCTAATGCATATGGAGGATTCAACGTCCAGATTTCCTTGCTCATGATATAGACGGCTAATCGGCCTCATGTGGTTTTCAAAGACCAGGATCTGTGTCTGGTTTGTACATTTTAAATTTCCTAGTCTTCTCTGAGCCCTGCCTCACAGCCATGGATTATTACACCAAATAAGTACAGTTGCCTCTGCGGTCAAATTAACAAACATCACATCATCATTTTTCTGTAATCTCCAGTCATATCTAAGAGGGAAATGAAAACCGAGGACCTTGTTCTTCGCTAGATGACTCTTGTCCAGTAAAGTTACAAATGCAATGCAATTACATCCTCATTTCCCCAGCAAAGAAATTAAGCAGGAGAATTTTGCAAGAGTCTCCCCTCCCTAAAGTTCATTTCCCATGACCTCCACATGTGTCCAAGAGCGTTTCTCAGCTCTGCTCTGCAGGCAGGAAATGCACCGATGTCAAAGGTCGAGGCAATGCCTACGACAACAGAGACTTTAATTAGAGTCAGACTGTCTTGTAAACAAACACACAACCAGAGACACATTTAGACACACAACATCTAAATCTTCACTCATAAACAGCCCAGTCTGCAGTAACAGATCACACAAATGTTATTCCTGCCCAATGCATTACATTCATTCATTTATTTTCCGTTAAATTGTTTATTCCAGACCTAACATTATGCACTATGATTTTTCTTAACATAGAGCTGGAATGTGCAATGAACTGCTTGCAGGTTAAAGAAAACTGGAAAAACTTGCAGGAACAATGACAAATATTAGCCAACTTTTCTCCTCATTCCACATAATCTTTAAATCCACAGTATGAAAGAACAAACGCACATGCATAACGTATTACATTCACTTTCCTATCGGACTCAAATAGCTACACCTACTGTATAACTGGGAAATTTCTACAAAATTTTTCATAGTTCTTCCCATGTCCTCACTTTCTTTCTGTCATCCTTCTGCAAAATCCCTTTACTAACAAAAGCCAGTTCCTTAATGACATCATCCTCCAGGAAGTGACATCATTCATTTCAATGGGAAAACAACAGCACATCTGTCAGTGCATATTAGAAATTTCCACGAAATTGCCACTCTTAAAGCATTCCATCCTATTTGATCAAATTAAACATCTGTATGATGATATGAAAACTTTAAAAGCTGTTCAAAATCAATATAAAAAGTCACGTAACTGATTATTTCCATCCTCTTGCCTGAACACCACTGTAAAAAGGCTATAAAATGGAAGTTTTAGAGAAATACTTCCTCAATTTGCAACAAGAATATCAATGTCTTTAAAGTTTCAGTTCTAACTAAAACTAAACAACAGAAATGACAGAGACCAAATCCAAAGCTAATCAGTAAGTCCTTCAGTGCTTACGGTGTACCTTCGGTCAGGCGGTCGGCTGTGTGCATCGCCATCCATCCCTGCAGCGGCCTGCACGGCTCTGAAATCCCTGGCACTGTAGGACAGAAAGCAAACACTACTGACTCATGGCACAGCCTTAAGGGAGTGCTGACAGATGGAGAGGTTAAACTTGACGAGTCAGTTCTGCCTTCCCATCATGCGTGCCACAGTGTCAATAACAGGCATGGTTGGCTTGTTGAAAAAACAAACTTCTTGGTTTTGAAGCAGTGTAAGCTGGCATGCTGGTCTCCCAGCTGGTTTTAGAATGGCTTTGGTCACTTTTCATCTGGTCCAGCTTGGAGATCAGCTTAAACCAGGTAAGACCAGCAAATCACTTTAGGCTCTTTTGGCAGGGCGTGTAGAGGTATTTTCCCAAGGAGGGAGGATCTTTACTGGCAGTCAACACTTTATTTAGTCACAGCTACAAATATGAGGCTTTTTTATTTAGTTACTTATTTTTGGAGAGTGCAGTCCTAGCTCATCTGGTGCTTTAGATTAAATAACTCATGATTAATGACAGCAAAATACCTTCTTTTTTTTATTTTATCAAGTTAGTCTAGTAGCATGGCTTTCATTCAAACCAAACCCGCTTCGACACACAATTTTCATTTTATAAGCCACACAAACTTGTAAAATTAACTTAACAGACAGTGATCTCCCTGAAGTTGTGTCACATGGAAAATGACAACTTTGACATTTTGATAACTACCAGTTTAAATAGGCATGGTGCTCAATCACACGTAAACTTTACATGGCTGTCAACTGTCAAGAAAAAGTCAATCATCACTTGAAGCCCTACAATAGCTTGACAATTTTTAGGTATACTACTCTTTATTCAACAGACTTGTCTGACTAACATGACTTTAAAAAAAAAGTCAGTATGACTTGCTTTCAAGGCAAAAAGTTCGAATCTCAACTCTACATAAATTTTCAGGGACAAAAGGGAGTTTCAGTGAGAAAAAAAGTCGTAATAGTTTAAATAGAAATGACATTGATCGCACACGATGCTTTTTGGATTGCTGTCAAGAAATTGTCAAAGTCACCAAGTCTTCTGAAGCTCCATAACAGCTTGACTAAAATTAAACTATAACTTTAATCATAATAATAGACTGCCTCTACCGTGAATGAAAAAAAAAAACTGATTTTACATAACTTAGCCATGATTTGCGTTCAAGACAACGCAATTTCGAATCCCGATTCGACATACGTTTTTTATAAACCAACTAAAACAGCAAAGGACAGAAAGAATAAATGTTAAATGTCAAAATCATCACCCAAGCAAATAACATTGGTTATTAAAGTAGCCGGTAAGATTTGCCTTTTTGGCTTCGAATCCCGACGTGACATACATTTTTTATAAACTAACCAAAACAGCAAATAAACTTGGCAGTAATTGACCACTAGGAAGAAAATGTTACGTTTTTATCCACGAATCATTTTGTGCATCACGAATAAATAAGCCATAATAGTTTGAATGAGCATGATGCCTCAAACTTACCTTGATCGCCCTTGAACTTTCGCGCGGCTGTCAACTGTCATCAGTCTCGCGAGCAATACGTCAAAACAGCATCATCAACAACAACTTTAGCCGGTTTTGCAGCGCCTCTCCTGACTTAAAGCACTGCTTATAGGTCCCTGCATCACTTCTGTCCCGTTACCCCTTTAAAATTCTGCAACTCCCACCATATTTTCCAGAGTCCTGCCCCTGTCAACAGACGCTCCTCTGTTCCTATTCAACAGAGAGAGAGACGGCAGCCCGCATATTCAAGTCATGACACGATGAGTTACAGTCACTGCCAGCCCTCCCATCCTCACACTGGTTTCATCGACTGTTCTCACTCCGGTTTGACGCTGGAATGCGAATTTACATGTCGCCCCCGACCAGAAAAGTCTCAACAAAGCAGTGAATATGCTAAAATCCCACGTAACGCCAAGATAGAGAGTTCTGTTTGTTTGAAGGGAGGCTTCCAGATTGAAAACTTCTCAAACGCAGCATAATGTAAATACGTTTGGGATGCATTAGGAAAATGGTGACAGACATGCCAGTGATGATCATTTTAGTACATTATCTCAGCTATAGAGGATTTTAGATATACAGTTCACTGCTTTGACGTGGCGGCCCACTAGTGGCAAAAGAGCGACATCTAGTGATGGAGTTTTTACCAGATTAAAAGAAGGAATTCCTGTTATTTACTTACCTTCATATCGTCCAAAAGTCATATGTTGTCTCACAAATCTAACGGGAGTTTCTGAAGAATATTCACACGTACATTTTCCCTGCAACGATAGTTGACGACATATTCGAGCGAGTATTTTGTCACTAATCGAAGTGCGTGCCTTTAGTGTGTTGCAATTGTCCAGTCGTCGATTTTTATTATTTTATTATTTTTCTCAGATTTAGAGCATTATTGCAGCTGTTGTCATTGTGGTGAAGCACTTGTGGAATAATACAGGTCAAAATGGCGACACGACAGACTTCGGTTGAAGTGTAGCGATATTCTGAGGAAATATTTCTATTTAGATCTAAACACGTGTGTTAACATTACTCACAAGTATCTAATTCAATTGCTCATGAGTCTCAAATCATTTTGTTTGCGAGTCAAGTCTCGTGTTTACAGCACGCCACACTAACCACACACTAACTAGGTTATTAGTTTGACCAATTAAACTTAACTCAACAACAGACGAGCATCACGGGAGGATTTCCAATTTCCAAAGTTAAGTTATACCTTCACATTTTTTGCATAATTTGACAAAATTACAGATTTGCTGAAAATGGCACACAATATAAATAGCCTATAGGCTTCTTCACATGTAATAGGGTTTCTTTGGTAAACAAGCATATTAAACTAAAATAAATAAATTAATAAATATGCAAAGGTTTTTAGGTTATTGCAAATGATTTAGAGAATTTTAGCATTAAGCGTAAAATAAAAAATGTTTTTAAAATAGATTATCAGAATCTGACACAAGTAAAAAGGTATAGCTTTTTGATAAAGGCATGACAAAAGGTTTCCAAGGCAATGTGTCCTTCCTTATTCATATAACATGAAAAATTGTTTTAATAAAACTTAACCTCTGAGACATAGGCTAATAGTGACTGAAATCAACAAACATCTCCATAAACCATACATGTGTTTTTTGGTTTTTTGAAGCAGTACAGTTTTGTGCATGAAACAGGCTGAAATTTTGCCTATTTAGGCCTTAATTTCCTTCTCAATTCTTATTAAAACTTGCACATCACATTCAGCTTAAGATTATCAGTGAATAACTTAAATTTTAGTCTATTCATTACATAAAGCTACTGTATGGGCTCAAAAGACATTGCAAGTCATATATATCCTATCCTTATGCTTTTATACTTTTATGGTCTTCAACTGAAAATTAGTGGTGGAAAAGTATATTAAATCAAGAAGGCAGATCTAGAAGCTACCTCAAATAATTAAAAAATTTTTGTAGGTTTGTTTTTTTGTAATTAATACAACAATTGTCTCAACAATTGATCACTAGAAAACAGCATACAAAAAGATTCCAGTGTAAATGACAAAGTTCATTTCAGTCAGAAAACGCTGACATTCTGTGTGGCGTTGATGAGCTGCAGCACGCTGTTTGGTGAAGTGGTGCTGGGAATGGAGATGTTGGAGGCGGGACAGTAGAACATCTCTGCTCCGTGTGAACAGTCCTGAGGGAAGAGCACCATCATGATCAAGCCGATTATCATCACGCAAACACCCGCTGCCAGGATGATGCTGGGAATAAGGTTTTCACCGCGAAACCAGCAGCCATCCGAGAGCTTCAGGAAACAGGCGGCGGGGAAGATGAACATGAGGGGTATGGCACTCAAGACACCCTGAGAGAGACACAGAAACACAACATTTACAGACATCTCTGAATGACTGACTGACTGTTCCCTCATCAGTGTTAATGAATCAACAGGACAACTCACATTTAGTTCCAGTACAATACCCAGACAGTCATAAGAGAGAGATATGGCCGTCGTTGCTGATACGATCACCAAGGTAATGATGACGTGTGTGGTGTTACTGAGCTCTCTTTTAAAAAACACATTGGAGATCACCTGGACAAAATATAGACAACATCAAGAAACGACCAACTTTAAAAAAAGTTAATCAAATTTTAGAACAAGCATCTTTAGTTTGTCACATTCTAAAATGAATTGCATGCGGTCATTAAAGAGTCAGGATGACTGTAATGTCATACAGGAAGCTCTGAGAAATTAAATCAAGTGTTTATGGACTTTGACAATGTGTAGCACCAAGGTAAAGGAGGATAATAAATGCCTTTAAATTTCTTTTTTAATAAATAACAAAAAGTGTTACAAATTTCAGTGTTATTTTAGTATTGAGATATTATTATAGTTTTTATTCATATTTTGAATTTGTTTTTATTTATATATTTTCCATGTTCATTTTAAGTTTAAAGTTCTAGTAATTTTGTTATGTGTTTTTTGTCATTTTTATGTTTATATAGTTTAAATTATTTTTATTTCAGTTTTAGTTATTTTACTACATCAAGTTAAGCTAAATGAAAATGGGAAATGTTGCCTTGACAGCTAGCTAAAATAAAATAAGTTTTTTTAGTTAATGTTTAATATTAACATTTTAATTTAAGCAGCAACTTTTGTATGGTTTTAATGTTAGTTTTAGTTTCAGTTAAGTAAGAGTGTTCAATTAATTTTCCCCAATACTGCGTCATTCCCATCTAACGATGAAGAAATGTTGTTGTTTTTTTTCACGTTCATTTTAATTTAGGTTAGTTTTAGTAATTTTGTTGTGTGTTTTTGTCATTTTTATACTTTTATATGTTTATATACATGTTTATATAGTTTCTATTATTTTTATTTTAGTTTTAATTTTTACTAAATGAAAATAAGAAATGATGCCTGAAATAAAAATCGTTTTTTAATATATATATTTTATTTTAGTTAATCTTTATTTTATTTTAAGTAAGGATTTTTTATGGTTTTAATTCTAGTTTTAGTTAACTATAATAATTCATAAGCATTCAAATAATTTGGTATTTAAGTTTACAAATTTTATTTTTATATATCAAAAAATCAATATCCCCAATACTACTGCAATTCCCATCACAAGAAGGATTGTAGAGAACAATATATATTTAGTTACGATGAAAAATCCACTTAAATCTTGATCAAGGCCATAATCAGATATTCATTACAAGACAGGATACATGTTTTAACATATTTTTCAAGCTTTCAAGTAGTCAAAAGTGCCCCTAGTTGAAGAATCACCCATACTGTATACAAAAGTTTCAATTATCTTACCTCACGGGATACAAAGCACTCCAGAGGGAAGGTGGTGATTATACTGACGCCGTAGCAGAATCGACCGAATGTAGCCAAGTTATCATTCCCTCAGTAGTTCTCAAATATGTCACCTTGGACAAGTGCAATTCTTTCAGTGCTTTTTGTACCCTATGGCACAGATTTATCAAAGTGATCATTTCAGATATTGTGACAGTATTTACCTTGTGTATAACCAGTAAAAGTGGCATAACCTGCAGCAGCAAAGACAGCACTGACCAGTACGGCTGAGCCCACAGATACATGAGTGACAAGAGACCAGCTGCTCAGCGTGGGCTCCTGCAGTGACCCATAGATCATAAAGCTGTTGTGGTGGCAGATAAATGCTGAAAAATATCAAACACTTTTGAAAAAGGTACTTTAATTGAAATATGTTGTTCATCACTGGAAGTAAAACTTCACCGAAAGACATGACGGCAACTGCTTGAATTGCATTCCACCGTGCAAACACCCATGCATCATCCGACGCAGGTCTGTGGGTGAAATAAAAATCTGATTCGTGCATAAAGCTACAGCAGTTATTAATTTTTTATAAATAGCTATTTTTGATGTTTGTGCATGCCCATTCAAACACCACTTCCAGGGCGTTTTGAGTGTTTTTACAGGGTTTCTGCAAGTTTTATGAAGGTATATTTAAGACTTTTTAAGACCTTTTTAAGACCAATTAAAGAAAATGTAAGGAATTAAAATTAAAGGGAAAGCAATACTTCAATGTTCTCTAAATGTAAATGTCTAAGGAGAATACAATGAAGGGAAGCTTTAATACCCCATCAACAGATATTTATTCTTGTGTTAAAGCATAAAAAACAACTTCATATCTTCATTTTGCATCTCAAATAAATATATTTTCATTTCAGGATATTTAGATATTAGAATTGAAAAACAAGACTGAAAAAAAAAATACTGAAAAAGATGTTCATTTTTTGCAGTTCACACAACATTTAATGCCATGACTTCATGAATTTAAGACTTTCTGCTCCAATTTAAGACCTGTTAAGGCCTTAATTTGTGGAGACGGAAATTTGAAGACATTTTTAAGACCTGCAGAAACCATTTTCTGAGTCAAGAGAGCCACATTTTGAAGTATCCATAATATTTAGGTCTCTAGAAACTGTATTGTACTGGTGTTTTGCCTGGTTTTTTTATCTGCTTGGTGAAAAATCACACATTCATTTACAAGGGTAAGTGGTTTGCTTTATCATACATCACAAAATATATGGGTATTGTTTCACTGCATTGTGACACTACATGCCGCCTTATACAAAGGCCAAAAATATGATGGAAAGTCAAATAAAAAAATAAAGCTCAGAAATGAGTGTTTAAAGGGTAAATCACTCTCCTGAGCTGCGGTCAGCAGACATCAGCATATGGTGGATGGCGTGAATGAATGCACACGGACAGAGAGAGAGATTTTATACATCTGTGGTCCTAGTGTCACTGCTCTCACGACCACTGTGATGAGGATGGCAAAAGTCAAAAGCATGGACAATAAAGATACCTGGAACAGAGGAAGGGAAAGAATTCATTATTGTCAAATTTAACCCAATAAAGCCTACTGTAACATATTTGATATGCAAATTTCTGAGGACTCTAAATAATCAACATGATAAAAACTGTTGTACACAATCTACTACACGCCTTCTGTCGTCTGATTGATAGTTTAGACTTTTTTTTCAAGTAAAAGGCCTTTTAGTATAATTGTACAAACGTCCACCTTCAGCTTGTGCTTCACATATCTTGAGTTCAATCTTTTCTGAAATTTTTACTGATTTTTATGAAGTAAACATAAGAAGAGTAACTTTTATAGTAATATTTCAAGATGAACACCTACTAGACTGAGGGAACTTAAGTTTACTTTATTATTCATACATCATTTTTTAGAAAAATCATGTCATCCAAACCCATGATGTTATTTTTCTGTGAAGCACAACAATGACCAGGCTTCAAATAACTTCAAATGTAGCACACAGGTCATATGGACTCTTTCTATGAAACATTTATAATGCTTTTTCATCTGTTTTAGAGCCTAACATGAATAATCAGACATGGACACAGAAAAAACATGCATAAGAGTAAGTAAATAACAGCTAAATGACAGATTTATTGGGTGAAATATTCATTTAAATTGAAGAAAAAAATAGACAGCACAGGAAACTGGCAGTAGTAGATAATACTCAACCTTTCCCAGCTTTGCTATATCTCTGTAGAGAGACAGCGGGAGTGTAAACAGAAGAGTGGACATCATAATTACGAAATGTCTCTCTGTAAGAATGTTTCCAGGACCAACTGGAAAAACAAAGAGCACAAATGTCAGGTTTCTACTTTTATCAAAGTTGAGAATATGACATCTAGACCCAAAATGAATGAATTTAAATTGGACAAATCATATGTTTATTGTATGAAAACATGCTGTAACTTTTGGAACTTCTTACAGACAGAAAAATGGTTCTAAAATCCATTTATTAACATAAAATGATCCACATTTGCATTTCAGTCATGACTATGCGGTGTTCAGAAACATAAGGCAAATGCAGATACTATTTTGCCGTTAATGAAACCAGCAACAAACTGTGTTTCATTTCATATGCTGTGTATAGTACATAAAAGTCTTAAAGGCACAGCAGCAAAAAAGAGAGAAAATGGTCATAATAACTAAATTATTACTTTCTGGTGCAAAACGCTTTGTAAATATGCTTTTGTAAATAGACCTCTGGGACCAAAAAAAAAAAAAAAAAAAACACACACACAATAAGAATTGAATGCTATTACCTCTTTGAAAAGTACATGTAATAATAACCAGCTCACCTCCTTGGATTCTCATAAACACTTTGGTCAGTGTATCACCTGTGATGATGTTGTAGCTGATCATTGCTATATGTGAGATGCAATAAAGGCAAAAAAGATTTATTCTTCAAAATCTCACTTCACCTCACAATATAAGTACAAAAAAGACATTAGGACAGAAAGTAGATGTCTGTGATTACCGATGAATGGGTAAAGGAACTGTGGAACCAACACAATCAAATATCCTATCTGGCCAAATGTGCTTTGAACCAGAGACTGATAACTGTGAGTCCCAGACAGATTCCCCCCTCTGACCAGTAGGATGATGGAGTAATCTGCAGAAAGAAATATATATATATATATATATACATATATATAAAAGTAAAAAAAAAAAAAAAAAACACTTCATGCATTGGTTATAAAGAAAGTACAGTAGTGCTATTTATATTAGTAGTTCACTCAAAAAAAAAAACATTTTGATAATCATTTACTCAACATCATGTCATTTAGATCCCAGATTGTCTTTCATCTATGAAACACAAATGCAAACGTTGGGTGGAATATCTGAGCTGCCTTTTTTCATAGTGAGGAAAGCATTACAAAATATATTTATGGCGATATATTTCTATCATGCAGATTTACTGTCAAGTTCCAAAAAGGAGACAAAAGCGCCATAAAACTATTAGTGTTGTCCAATATAGGCAACATTTTTCTGTATATTTTCATTTTTATGCAAACTATCCCCTAAACTTTATTCTAGGCTTTCTTTTATAACCAAAGCATGCAAGTATTTTAAAACACACGTTACTTTGATCTAGTTGCATTAATGGCTCATGCACATTTGCAGTGCATACCTGTGATGAAGGCAACCAGAATAAGCAGCAGGAGACCCACTGGGAAACCAGCCTGACTCAGGGAATACAGCAAACCTAGATGAACTAAATAATTAATGTGGAGGACTTCAAAATGTGACAACTAGCCCCAGTCTCCCCTACAGGGAAAGATCTGCTGACTAACTATTTTTTTCTGATCAGGCAGAAGATAGAGCACAAAAATAGCTACTGACAAGAAGGCATACATTAAAATTTATTGCTGACCTTTTCTGGACTCAAAGATATATCATAGGACTAGAAAAATATTTTTTCTTTTTTTCCTGCAGCAGAAACATGTGAACTGACTGAGGCTGTTCTGCAGTCATATGATCCTGCACCGTGTGGAATCTAAGCCAGTTCTCACATCTACTGACCTACTAAAATATACACAAATAATAAGAAACTATAATGAACATGACAGAATCCAAACATCATCAAGCATGCTTTTGACTCGAAGAATAGATTTGACTTTCTATACAGATATTGCACTGACCACGATATCTTACCTGTGCCTTATCCTGTTTGATTTAAAATAAATAAAGGACAATCAACCAAAAAATCCAAAAATATACACTGGCAGCCAAGAGTTTGTATACAGTGTACATATACTATACACATACTATATATATATATATATATATATATATATATATATAAAGTATGGGAATTACTTAGTGACAAAAAAAGTAGGAAAGTATTAAGCAAATCTACTGTACACTATATTTTAGATAATAAAGTATCATGTACATTCTCTCAACCAACTTTATGAGAAACACTTATTAAAGGAGTTCACTTGATTATGCTTTTCCCCTCAACATCCACTTCAGCTGATCAATTTAAAAGAAGAAGAAGAAGAAGCATAAAATTTAAGCATACAATTTGCATTTTTTAACATGTTTTAAGATCAAGAGGAACATATATATTGTTCAGTGTGTCCAAACTTTTGACTGGTACTGTCTGTATGTATTCACTCAATTTAAAAGGTTACTATTTTTTTAGAAGCATTGATAACAAAATATTACCTATAATTCCAGATCCTATAATGGAATTGATGAAGTTAAAAGCGGCTGAGGACATTGAACTAGTTCCACTTTTCCCCATGTCCTTGTATGAAGACAACAAACAATCTCTGTCACCGTCCATCTGTAAAGACAAAAACTCACATCAGGAGCATGTTCAGTATATCTCAGACTTACAATTACTCATGAATGATCAGAAAACATGCAAACACACCTATTGAGCTGTGCTGCTTTTTTCTCTTCTGTGGTTCTCCATTAAACACAACTCTTCTAAAATGTCCTGCTGCACTAGATGGATGTTCCCCATGTCATAGACTCGAGCAGCAGTAAACGTGCTCCACCTGATTCATTCAGTCCGCCCACAGAATAAAAATACGCCCCTTGCTGCGTTTAAGCATCGGCTGAAGGCTATTTGAAAAGCTGTTTCTACATGAAGAGCTTGACACACAAAACCTGTTAAACCGTATTATAGCTGCTGGACGAACATTTGCTCAACAGTTTCACTATATTGGGAAATAGTGGAAAGTAACTGAACTCAATTCAAATGTAACTAAAGTAAATGCACATAGGATAGATAGATAGATAGATAGATAGATAGATAGATAGATGGATAGATGGATGGACGGATGGACAGATGTTCATGATGAACACAAAAACAAACAGGGATGCAAACAAGCTCTAGCCATATGCCATATGTGCTGTAGTTTCCACAGACTCATCAGCACACAGTGTTTGTGTCTACTGGACAAATCTTTGTGTCCTGCAGATTGTCTAGGGCTGCTGAGCAACGATCCGATCCGATGACATCTGGATGATCCTTGAGCAAGTGTCCACAATCTTCCTGTGTGTGAAACATAACAATGCACAGTTTAGATAGATACATCAGTTATGTGCATTGGGTTATTTTATGTTATATTATATACTATTTAGTTGAAGTTTATGATAATTATATAGCTTATGAAATGTAAATAAACTGTTTTATGCTATTTTACATAGTCATAAAATGTAAATAAACAGTACATGTAAAAAGTTTAGACACCATTGACTGAATTTGTATTTCTCAAATATGCTAAAACATTTCTTCTTAAATGCTTGAAGTTGAAATGTTTCCAGAAGACAAATATCAATTGTGGATTTTTTTTAAATAGCATTTTTAATGGACGAGTGGACCAAATAGTGAAAGAAAAACAGCCAAAACACTGCATTTCTGGCAGCCAGTATTTTTCTTTCTTTCTTTTCTTTTCTTTCTTTCTTTCTTTTTCTTTCTTTCTTTTCTTTCTTACATGTAAATGAAACCCAGGTGAAAAAAAGTGAGCTTCCATAATGTACTTAAAGTGCTCTAATTTCACGCTGTAATTACTAAAACTTATTCTTCAGTACTTAAGATAAACTTAAGATCATCTAAGTTTACTCAACTGTGTTATGTTTGGAACACTATGAATATGAACAAAAATTTGCTTGTAGTACACTTGATTGTACTAGTGTATGAAAGATGGGTACTACAATATTTTTTTTTAAATACAGAGATGGTATGTTAAAAGCACATTTTACTTCATATTCATGGTGTCCCAAAATAGTACAGTTAAGTACACTTATATGATCTTAAGTTTATCTTAAGAAGTACTAAATAATCATTTTTAGTATATTAAGTACAAAATTTGTGCGTGAAAATAGAGAACTTTAAGTACATTATGAAAGTACACTTTTTTTTCACCTGGGAACCCCAAGACTGCTTATGTGATGTTTAGTCCACTAGGTGGCGCAATCAGGCTTCACTGTCCTCGTCTGAAGCGTGTGACTGACGTTTTGAGTTGATAAAGTGCGCTGGAATTTACTGGAAAATTGTTACTGGAAAGTTACCTATAAAATTGCTTTGCTCAGCTATGACGTTTTTATGAACACACTTTTAAAAAGTCTGTAGTAAATAAAGTCTACTAAAAGATAGCCTACCTTTTGCAAGGTAAATTTAAAGTCAATTATTGCAAGATTTAAACTAAACGGAGCTTCATAAGGATAAATGTAATTTATTTACTATAGGCTGTGTTGATATTTTACAGTACAGATGTTTTATTATAGAAAACATAAGATAAAGTGACAAAACTGAATTTGAATTTGTCGACTTTTTGACAATACACTGTCAATTAAAATCTAACTGGATATACATAGAGAAAATAAAGACAACACACTATCTGTTATTTTAATTTAGTTTTAATCTATTTTGTTTTTATCAAAATGTGCATATTTTAAATTAAAGATAAAGGGTGGGGCAAACAAAATATCATTATAAGACGGAAAAAACATACAGAATTAAATCAAAGTGAAAACGACTTGTGAAATCCTCTTGGTGCTTTGCCGTCGCGCGTAATCTTTCTGGCGTCACTGTCCGTAAAGTTCTGAAAATTTAGGACTCCTACTATGACGAAGGTCAAGTTTTTAATATTCATAAGCGAATGTTCTCCATTGGACGGTTAAGATGCAACGTCAGCACGTTCTAATTAATATTCATGAGGCATGCCGCTACCAACTGAAGGTGGACAGGGCAACGTTGGCATGGCGTACTTAATATTCATAAGCCCAGCCTCAGGCATAGTAGGATCGGTGATATCGCTCTAGGTCTAATGAATAACCGGAAGCGCTCATCTCTGTGATCTCATGCACTTGGCTCTTTTTGATCACAGTCTTCTACGATTTCTTTTCTCGCCGAAAATCCCTTGGAGTTTACTTACTTGGGTAAAGTTGCCCACACTGTATGTTTTCCTCCACCTTGGATCACTGCATTAAGTTTTGCTCCTGGACGCTGAGGATTAATTTTCCCCTCATGTTGGCAGAAATTCCCTGATTTTTGCTGGAAGATCATGGTGAGTGGATCATGAAGTGCTGATGAAAGCTATAAAAATTTATTGTCTATAAAAATGCTTCAAGTTATAATTAAATGCAAATAACTAGACCATGTCTGATGCATAAGAGTCTGAGGTAGTCTTGAGCTTGATTGTGATTATACAGTAGCAAAAGTCATTAGCATGCTTTGTTTTTAGATTATTTTCTCATTCATTTGACAGTATGCAATGTAACAAGCACATTCTCAACTCGTTTTTTTTTCAGTGATTCAAGTAGTTTAGTTGGCTGTGATAGGCTTACTTTTCTGTTTCTTTATTACAGTAGATACAGTAAGTCATTTTTATCGTAACAGCATCAGATGCTAAAGAAAAAAGTTATTTACATATTTGTACACTGATTGATTTGTTTGGTTTTCCGACATCCATTTATACATGTCAGCACTGGTCTAGACTGCGCCACAGGTTTTGTGCTTTAATTTAACGTAGAGCATTTCATAATGCTTCGAATGCATTTGATTAGTGCAATGCAATGTTGAAACGCCTATAATCTTGAAAACAATTTATCCAAGTGATCATCTGCTTGTTTTTATTTTCGCGCCGTGGGGTTTTTTGAAAGACATGTCAACTGTCCTAACCCTGGTTGACGCCCTGGAAATCCACTTTTCCAGTGATTGATTCTTGAATCTGCGGTGGAAGAGATGATGCCACAGGATAAAAATAATTCATTCAGCTCACACGAAGTTGTATTTTTGTATCGGACTACTAAACCGCCTTTAATTTGACTTTGGTAATGAACTATGTGCAGTTCGACTCACTTCGCAGAGTCGGTTCTTTCGAACAGTTCATTCAAATTAGCTCACGTAATCTCGTCATCACGTTGTCCCTGACATTCCGTCGTGGTTTATTACATGATCAGATTTTCAGTGAAACCATATGAAAGCAAATTTACTCAATTTCTGGTTATAAGTACATAATAATAAAATAAGACCATTAATAATAATATAATATTTAATAATAATAATAATAATAATAATAATATATTTTTAAATGGTTTATTGTAACTCCATATGTTCCAATTCCAGTAGGCCTGCGATTCGGCTCACACAAACAAAAATTCAAAACAATTAAAACTAAATTAATTTACATAAAATAAAATTGATTTACATATTTCACATCTATGCATGTTTTGTTTAATGATGATGTAGTGCAATGGTTTATGAGTCAATAAGACAAAACGGTCATACAAAGTCGTAAACAAACTTATGCCCATCAGTCAAATTTTCTTAAATGGTGAAAAACGTTTACTATCTGTTCACTCACCAGTTCTAGGCTTATTACGATTGGGAGATGAGTCTTTGATATGTTGATTCGAAAACTGCTCTGATTCAGTTCATTAAAAAGATTCGACTCAAAAGAATGAATCATTAGCGAATTGCTTCGCATCTGTTCACTTTTCCAGCAATTGATGTTTGCTAGACGTGATGATGATGCCACGGCCTAGGAAGTTCATTCAACGCATATAACGACAGTTTTATAGAGAACTAAGTTTTATTTGACCGCAGCTGATTGAACAGTGCATGGTTATTTATGTAGAGAGTAAGGTATGGTCAATCATCAGAAAGATTTGATCACGAATAAAGTCATTTATCGCGTGCGAGTGCATTAAGCCACCAAAATCACCTCATAAATCGCTTCATACAGATTATATTTAATAAAAGACGGCATGTTCTTCTGTTCCGCCCACCTCAGCTGAACACTATCGTCTAGAAGGCGCCAATTTAAATTAAATCAGGTATTTCTCCACAGGCAGACAGACAGTCATAATATGAAGGCTTTACGTAAGATGAGAGAAATGGTGCTTACATTATAATAGACAATTACCTAGGTCAGGTAATTTTTTTAAAGGAATAATACGCAGAAAATACTACTACTCCATACTACTTTACATAGATCTTTGAAATAGCTAGTGCTTTCGACTTTGTTAAGAAACTCTTCGCCTGTCAATCATTGCGCTTGTCCAGGCTGGGCGGGGTTTGTGGCGCGATAATTCAATGGCTAATCTGGCGGAAGTTAGCAAAAGACTGAAAGACAACACAAGTCACTTTGCTTCTGTAATTTGATATATTTGAGAGAGAATATTCATTCATTAAATACTAAAGGAGACGTTATTTTTCAGGAATTGATTAAATCTTGAAAAGTGGTCTGGACATTACCAGAAGTCAAGTGGGTGGAGAGAAGGTGTTGAAAAGTAAGGATTGTTGACATTAGTGACCCTGGACCACAAAACCAGTCATAAGGGTCAATTTTTTAAAACTGAGATTTATACATCATCTGAAAGCTGAATAGATAAGCTTTCAGTTGATATATGGTTTGTTAGGATAGGACAATATTTGTCTGAGAGACAACTGTTTGAAAATCTGGAATCTTGAGAGTGCACAAAAATCAAAATATTGAGAAAATCGCCTTTAAAGTTGTCCAAATGAAGTTCTTAGCAATGCATATTACTAATCAAAAATTAAGTTTTGATATATTTACAGTAGGATATTTACAAAATATCTTCATGAAAAATGATCTTTACTTAATATCCTAATGATTTTTGGCATAAATAAAAAATCGATAATTTGACCCATACATTGTATTTTTGGTTATTGCTACAAATACACCCGTGCTACTTATGACTGGTTTTGTGGTCTAGGGTCACATTATTAGTTACAGAGGTTCCATATATACAACAGTTTTCTATTTGCAAAATATTTTAAAATGTAATTTATTCCTGTGATCAAAGCTGAATTTTCAGCGTCATTACTCCAGTCTTCAGTGATCCTTCAGAAATCATTCTAATATGCTTAATTGCTGCTCAAGAAATATTTCTTGTCATTATCAATAATGTTGAAAACAGTTGTGCAGCTTTTGTGGAAACCGTAATACATTTTTGTCAGGGTTTGATGAATAGAAAGTTCTGCATTTTTTTTAAATAGTTATTTTAAATAAAAAATTGTAACAATGAAAATATCTCTACTTTCACTTTTGATCAATTTAATGCATTTTGCTAAATAAAATTACTGCATTGTTTTAAATAATGAAAGTGTTACTGGCCTCACTAAGGCCAGCAATGCAATTTAGAGGGTAAGAGTCCATTTTAATTTCACATGCTGTGAAAAGTGTAAATTGAGCACCCATGTTGGCACTGAATATTGTAGTATAGGTATAGTAGTATATTATGAATGTTATATAATTTGCATATTATAGTAGAGCTTTAAGTGGCTGTTAAGATTGAAATAGTTGTTTTTCACTCAGTCTGTTCTGTTCTATACGCAAAGTATCAGTATTAAAAAGCATTATAATCTGACAGGAGGCATCAATGAATATGGGCTGTTAGATCCATTACTGAGCATGGTTTGTGATTCAGAGGCATTCTGCTAAGTGCTCTTGGAGGTTTTTGGTTTCACTCCAGCATTTATCCACACTTGGGAAACTTAATGTTTTTCCTCACAAGGCAAGGGGAAACACTTGAAGTGCCTGACGACGCGATGGCTCTGATTGAATCTGTTTGTGGTTGTGGCTTTACTTTTTGGTGAAAAAAGTCTGTCTGTTTTGGACTGTGTGGTGACAAACAGAGAGGTGTGGAGATTTGCATAATGTAAACTGAATAGTTCATTCAGACAAGAATGTCAACAGCTGAAACAGCTGCTCGTATCGCTTAAAATTGTTTTCAATAGTACAAACCATAGCTTTTCTTTTTGTTCTTGTGTGTGTTAATGCTCTCCTGACAAACAAACCAGGACTGTGTTCCAGCTTTTAATTAGTGCAGGTTGTTTTATTTGGTTCAAAGAAAAATCTGTTGGTATTGTACTAGTCTCACATAGCCTTTTGACTGTTGACTGAGACTTTAGGGTGACTTTTGACTTAAGTCATACATCTTTGACTTAAGGTTTCAAATCTAGTCAATATAGCATTATCTATCTATCTATCTATCTATCTAGATCTTGTCAAGCATATTTAGATCAAGAATCATTAGATGACATTAAAAGAATCACAGTGCAGCTCCCCAAATACTAATTATTAGGCATTTTAATAGATTTTTACCAGTCTTTGCCAATAACCTTCAAATCCATTTGTCAGCAAGAAGTTTTTAAAAATTTAAAATATAATACAGTTTTGTATAATCAGATTTTCTTTTATATATTTCAGTTAGTACAGGTCAGAATAAGTATGTCATGTTTACATAATTATTTTACCCATATTTTGATATTTTGTTTTCACAAAAGTTATTTGAATCATTGAAGTAGACACTTTACTTCCATTTAATGTGTTTTTATGTATATAAAATCAAATTTTATTTGATGCAGACACCAAAATGGCACTTGTCTTTGACCCATAAAATATAGGCTATATATTTTGTTTATTTGTTTTGTGCTTTGTATTAAAATGTTGTGAATGTGAAACCTTGAATACCGCATCATATAAAATCAACTGATTTTAGCTTTTATTGCATTATTTTTTTTTTGCTTATGTAGACAGTATAGTTTCAATTATAATAGCAGACAGTTATCTGTAAGAATGATCATATAAAATTACATATACAGAGCTCTACATGTCATTACAGTTTAATGCACATATTTTTTGGTTTGATTCTTTGTTTTTCTTGCTGCCCAGTCAAATTTCTATTGAGTTCTAGAATAGGACAACGTGAGCGCAGAGAAACAGTTTCTACAGACTGATAAAGAGCAGATCAGCTGGCATTTGGTGTGGCGACCTCAGTCTCCGTTGTCAGGTGTATTTGTCTAGCAGAGGAGTCAATATGTCATGAGGAGAGATTAGAGGCTTTGAGCGAGAGTCAGGTTGCTGTTGTCGATGGTAATCGTGTGATGAATATTGTGTAATTTGGAGTAACCTAGATGTTGACTCATGGCTGTGTTTGAAGTTTATTTTGGCTCTTGTTTGGATAACTGGGCCTGTCAGTCAGCTACTCAACCTCTAATTAAAATGAATGCCGAGTCTGCTGGGAGTACAGATGTGGTCAACAACCTGTTAATCTCTCAGAGGACACAATGTACTACCTGCAGATAATAATCTGGATTTATTACATCCTTAGAGTGCTGCTGAAGATGATGTCTGCTGCAAACCCTTCTTGGCTGGTACCAGGCGTGCCGGTTGACTTATACAAACCTGCTGAAATCAAATTTAGATACAAAGTAAATAAGATTTTAAAGGGAGAAAGTGTCCTTAACTTTGTCAGACAGGTCTATTTCAGACATTGGGAAATCTTGGTGAAATGATGTCTATAATGCCTTTGTATTATATAACAAAATATCAAAGCCACATACATTTATTTTAAGCAGCAAAACATTTCACAAAAAGATAAACCAGGTGCATTTTTTAAAATGAAGACAAAATGCATTGTTATTTTGTGTTTTTTTGTTAAACATTTAGTGCAACGTGTCCATACTCGTCAATGTGATGAACTTGACTGACGATTACTCTGACAGGATACTATGAGCTTTAGGAGAGCTGTTTTCATACATCCAATAAAATCACTAAAACTGATTAAAAATTATTGAGAAAACATTTTGAAGAAAGCAAAGTTGGTGAAGAGAGAAGCAGCAGATGCCATTTGCTTAGATTTGTGTTTTGTCAAATACAGTGACATTTATACTTTTTAGTAGGGGTGTGCGATATATATCGTCTGCGATAATATCGTAATTGTTGTTTTGACGATGTGCAATTTGACATTATCGAGTATTTTGCAAAAACCAAACAGAACGTGCACGTTTACATACGTGATGAAGTCTAGACTAGAGCGCGTGCGCATTTAGAGTGTGTTCTTTCACTGCATGATTCAGTTTAATAAAATGCATTATGAATGATCACAAAAATTCAAGATATGGGGCAGAAAATGTGTGTGTGTATATATATATATATACATATCATTTCATATGGTTCATATGAAATGATATGACACCATAATGGTTAGACACCATATTGCCTGTTTTTGCTCTATTTCGCCAACAAAAATTAATTACAAACAGCTACAGCACTGTTTTGCGTCTCTGAGCAACATGACGATGTTGTTTTGTTCCTGAATGAATCAACCGTTTAAATGATTCGGTTCAGTCGCAATGACTCACTTGTTAACAGTGACTTGCTGCCACCTACTGGCGATTTTAATTTCAACTTCTGCAAAGATTCATTTTGTTGATACTGGTTTCATTTGTTTGGTAACAGCCAAAATGTCTTATTATGCTAACTGGCTGATTAAATGTAACAATTTGATTCAAAAGATGCACACTTTTAGGAAAAAAAATTGCTTATTAAAAGTAAAATTGCCCATAAAAGGTAAAAATCTATTTAAACTTATATGAAAAGATTAATTTCTATCAATGATGTGAACTGACCACACAGAATATGAAGAATATCAAAAACTGCAGCTGTCCATGATAGTCAGAAATCAGCACAATAACACACTCGGCAAAATATCGTCTAATTATTGTTATCGAAAAATCCAAAAAAATATCGAGATATTGTTTTTTTTCAATATTGTACTCCACTACTTTTTAGTGTAAGTGTTCCGGAAGTAAAAACTCCATTTATTTTTTTCATAGGAAAATTGATTTAACTTATAATGTTATCAAGATTTTTACATCAAAAAACATCATAATTTATTAGTAATAGGCTATTTCTGTCCTGATTTTCACCCACCTTATCAGAATGCTCTGTTTGAATAGGCGTGACAGATTGTAGACTCGGAAGTAAACGCCCACTGCTATGATTGGCTAATAGTTGTGTATGTTTGACAGACTACATCCTTCACAGATGGACGCTGCTGTGATTTAGGTTAAAAACGCATAAATACTTATATCAAACGATCTGTTTATCAGTTAGTGAGCATGTAATAAAAACAGTTACTCACACTCATTACTGTCGGAACCAATATAGTAGGCGCAGCATCGTCTTTTAGTTTCAATCATTCTGAAAATCGCACGTCGAATTGTGCCTTGTTTGTAAACGAATCCACGGTAAAATGAAGTGAACAAAGGACCGAGCTCTGTTGGGATCAGAAGGAAGGCAATGCAAAGACTGTTTTTCCACAACTTGGCACTGCACAGTGTCTTGTTTTCTTCTGAGCCATCTTTATTGTTTGGTTTCTGCATAGACCTGTGTTCGCCTCTCATTATTTACACTACATGCATGAATCGGTGGGCGGGGTTAACAGGCAGTGATGTCGAAGCAGGCGTTGATCTTCTGTAGAGGCGGTGTTTAGCCAGACTATTACATCATAGAGTAGAACATTCCAAAAGATGTCGTTTTGGCAGACTGCCTTCAGTATAAGCCGTTTTTAGACTAACAAGAAAGTTTTGAGTTCTGAAACTTACAGGATGTTTTTATAGTACAATGGCCTCTTGTATGTCAAAAGATCAAGGAATTTTGGTTTCTCAGTCCATGACCCCTTTAACAATAACTGCTAAATCTTTAAAGACAGACTTGCTTTTTTTTTAACCTATCTGTTCACAAACTTATTATTTGTGGTGAAAAACTACATTACCCACGGTGCTATACAGAAAATTCCACCAATCAGAGAATCGCAGCAAGCAAAGTGGGCCAAAAGAGATCTTTAGCTCCGCCCACTCCCATGAAGCACTGTAAATGATGCAGTCTCCCTATGCCCTCAAAAAAATAAATTAATTAATTAAAAAAGTACACAGTCTTTGACTTTTTGTCCGATTTTCAAATATCAATTCAATTCAATTCAATTCAATATTGCTTTATTGGCATGACTGTAAAAAATACAATATTGCCAAAGCTTGAAATATATGTGGAGAAATATAATAACAATGAAAAGATCAAAATAATAGAATAAAAACATTATAACAATATAAACTTAAATAAACATTGTAACAAATAAGAACTTATTGTGTGAACATTTCATGCCACAGTGTTTAACAAATAAACACACACAGGCTGAGGGTCACTGTGGTGGACAGTAGGGAAACACACTGAGGTCAGACATAATACACATATTACACACATTACACACGTTCACCTGCTGTCTCTCAGGCTGTGGCACATCCACACGTATCTCGCAGCCAGTGCTGCTGTCTGTCCCTCTCCTAGTATTATCTTTATTTGTTCTGTTTCACTAATGGCTGTAAAGTTCTTTATTAAGTTGGTGAGTTTGTTGAAGTAGAGGTTTCTTATGGATAACATGGCAGTGCAGTAGGAAGTGTGTCTCCGTCTCGATCTCTCCCGTCTCACAGTGAGCACACACTCTTTGCTCTCTGGGTAACCAGCTCTTTCTGTGTCTGCCGGTCTCGATGGCTAGTCTGTGCTCACTGAGCCTGTA
>JAFVLL020006401.1:110954-149566 GCA_021397915.2 Tor tambroides | reverse complement strand
CTTGGTGCTCTGCTGGTACAGTTATGATGGTATTTTGAAGAATTACTGTCTGTGATAAATGTTCAAATATATTACCATGGTAAATCCCCCCCCCCCCCCCAAAAAACCCATAATACTCTGCTGATACAGTTATAATGCCAGATGTACTTTGGTATATGCCAATGTACTGAAGGATTAGCATAGTATGTGCATGATACTTTAAACAATACCATGAAATTACTGTGATGCATGTCAAAAACTTTAGTATCAGATAATATTGTTGTACTTTGATACATACCGTGGTTCTGAATGATTGTCATGTTGATATACCTAGTACTCTGAAGAATGCAGCTGAGTTACCTTGATGATTCACTCAAAACATGATATTACTATGTTGCCATATTATAAAAACACTATACTACATGTCAGAAAACATGGCATTACCATGGTAAAGTCCTAAAAACATGGTACTGTGGTGGTACAGTTTCAATGTCAGGTGGTATTTTAATATGTACTGAATGATTGCCACACTGATGTACCACGATATTAGATATAGTCATATCTTGTTTTTTCTATTAATTTAACAGTATTTCATGTTACCATATTATGAAACAACATAATATGATAGTACATATTAAATTGACCATGTTAAAGTCCAAACAACATTTTAAAAAAAACATACTTTGGTGGAAAAGTTATGATGGCAGGTGGAATTGTGTAACATTGAATGATTGTAACATTGATAGGCCTATACCATGGGTTTAGATATTACTCCAAGGAATACAGTTGAATTACCATGATAATGTAAAAAAGCCTATGATATTACTATGTTAACATATTATAAAATCACTATACTGTCCTGTTACATGTACCATATCATAACCAAAATCCATGGCATTAGTGTAGTAACGTCAAAAAACACAGGCTAATCATACCATGAGGTTTTTTGCTAAGTAACTTATAAGCAACTTTGCATTTTTATTCTGTTAAATGAAATCTCATCTGTAGTGCTGTCATCACTTGTTACTGAAGTGTTAGATCATCTTATTGCACGTAGCCTGAATGTAATTGTTTTATTTCCATGTGATTTTTGTGCAGGCGCTTGCATTTGAAGTGTATAGAATTATGTAGAATTATATTGTAGGCACCATATGACAGCAGGTTCTGTTGCTTAACTGGAAGACGATGGTGTTGCGTAAACAAGAATCATGGGTGCCAACAATTTGGTAGCAACTAATAGGGCTGGATGATAAAAGAACCAAATGGTAAAAGTATCTAGGCCTATATATAATTATCATATCGTTTATTTTTAATATATAATTTAATATTCTAAAGAATTTAAGAATGCTATTTAATTGCACTTTTTACATGCACAAATTTAACATTAAACATCAATATTTGCAATATTTTGTGGTGTGTTTGTGCATTAGGATATGTGTTTTTGGCCTTCAGGCATGTCTGGTGTCCGTATCCCCCTCATAGTGAGTGGCAGCCCCATATGTGCATGTGCAGCTTAACATCTGACCCCTCAGATGCTGTGCTGTGTGTAGATAGATAGACAGCAGAACCACCCTTTAATTGTTTGGGCCGGTTTGACAGTGTTAATCTGATATGGCGTGCTGTGTGTTTGTGTTCAGGAGAGAGCTTAAATGCAGTCTTAAGTGTTTGTGTGTGTGCCCGTGTGTGTGTCAGCAGAAGTCTGTTTATGCACACTCTGTAATTTAGCATTTTCTGAAAGGTCAAAAACAGCCAGACAGTCACTAAACCAGTTGTGCCAGACATCATAAAAAGATATGAATCACAGGGCATTTTAACTAGATTTGAAAAGTTCTTCTATTAAAGGCATCTTTATCATTATTCACCCATATGCCTTGCTTTCTTCTGTGAACTACAAAAGGAGATGTTTTAAAGAATGTTCATGCTGCTCTTTTCAATGCAAAAATACAGTAACCAGGAGCTTTGAATCTTTAAAACTGATAAAAAAAAAAAAAATGCAGTGTAAAAGTGGTGTAGGCAATTGTATGCTATATTTCGAGTCTTTTGAAGTCATACGATAGCTTTGTGTGAGGAACAGACAAAATTCAAGTTGTTATTTGTGTCTTGCATATTCAAATCAGCAAATCATTGTACAACAAGCAAAAACCGACGTGGTAAAAATGAATTTAGTCTGTTCATACCTCTATATGAAAAAAGAGCAGCATGAACATTCTTCAAAATATCTTCTTTTCTGTTCCACAGGAGAAATTAAGTTTTTATTTCTCCTACGGAGAAATAAAATCTTGGAATAACACGAGGGCGCGTAAATGATGACAGAATGTCCATTTTGGGTGAATTATTCCTATAAGTCATTAAGGTCAAACTGTTTTTCTCTTGAAAAGAACCGAATGCTGTAATTCTGTTAGTCTTTCTGTGCAGTTTTACTTTTTTTTTTGTTTTTTTTTGTTTTTTGGTGCCGTGAGACTTTGAGGGATTTTTGGTACTTTTGTGGTTTCGAGCTTTCAGCTTTGATAACAGATCCTCATATCACAGCGCCATCAAACTGTTTCTCAGTCCTTGAACACAATGCCCTGGATTGTTACTGTAGAGCTGTGTGGAAATGGCAGAGAAAAAAAAAAGACAGGAAAGCCGTTTTACAGAAAGAAAGAACAAAAATCTCATGTAGGTCAAGGCTAACCAGCTGCTCGAGTGAACTTTACAACCCCAAGGTAGCATTCCCGAGTCCAGCAACTCCCTCGTCACTGTGGAAACCATTAATTGTGCTGTGTGTGTGTGTGTGTGGTTTGTCGGGATAGAGCACCTAAATGGATGTTAAGGTCCTGCAAATCAGTGTCATGTGATTATCTGTAATGAGCATGCTGTGAAAAAAAATCAAAGAAAAGTATGGTAAAAAAATAGATTGCCATAACTTTGAAGTGAAAAAAATGTAACATTATCCTCGGTTTCACAGACAAGGCTTAAACCTAGTCCTAGACTAAAATATAAGTCTGAACTGTTTCAACCGAAAGAAACTTGCACTGACTGATCTTAAAATATATCAGTGCCTTTGTTTTGTCTCAAGATGCACACCAGTAATGTTTTTTCCTAAGCACTTTTATAAAAATTACTTAAATGTCCTAATTGAACTACGGCCTAATCCTGGTTTAGTCTAAGCCCTGTCTGTGAAACCAGGCCTATAAATTTTACAGATTTAACTTAAATGTACATTAAAAATGTATATTCCATTAACTGAAATTATGATAATATACCAAAAGACTAAAATCTGTCGCATGTCGAATCAAAGTTCATCACAAGTAGTTTTTCCTCAAGCTGAGATTAATACTTATATATAGAAGGTGCAAAATGTCACTAACAAAACACCATCATGGTAACACACATTTATAAACGCTGTAAGTATTTGTTTAACACAAGATGAAACACAAAACCCTTAATGCAATAGGCCTAACTGATATGAAAAAGTAAGCAGAAACATTTATTTCAATAAAAAAAACACACCAGATGTGTCAAAATTGTCACACAGGGAATTTTGGGAATGTCAGCTGTACATTAAACAGCAATGGTAATGTAAAATGTGTCATTAGTAATTACAGATTTTCACTGGTTATTTTCATTAACCAGTTAACTGGTTCTCACAGTAGCATTTCTGCAGCCTTTTACCATTAAAATTACACTCATTTTTTACAGCGTGAGAGTGCTGTCTTGGACAGGACGTTCTGTCTTGACTGTTCTCTGCCAGTTTCACTGGTTTTCATTTGCTGTACCATGAGTTTGGGTTGTTTTACAGATGTTTTTTTTTTTTTTTTTTTTTTTTTTGTGCTGAATCACTGTTCCTCTTACTTAATGATTTGGAAAAATCTCTGACAGAAAGTATTAAACCTTGTTGTGTAAGTCGTCTTTCAGCATTTGTACTTGTGTTTGCTGTGTCTCTAACACTGATCTGATCCCAGACAGCTCTAGAACCCTGTAGACAGTTCATTAACGGCTTGCTTTCTCTGTCTGTGTGTGTCTCAGTCTCGGATGCAGACAGCTCAGACGGCCTGCAGCTGAAGAAGGAGCATGCCTTAAGAGTCTTCACTTACATCAGCACATGGACACAGAGGTCAACACTCAGTCATTTGCATATTCACTTCATTAACGCTTTCAAACATACAGTTACTCATTCATTTCTTGATTGGTTTGCTTTTAAATTTGTTCATTTGTTCACTTCTCAGTTGTTCATTTGTCCAGTTAATTCACTCATCCATTCCCTCAGAACTCATTCCCTCATTGACTTCTCACTCACTCGGATGTTTATTCTTAACCTATTACTCAAACAATCAAGTCATTTGTCATTCATTCACTCACTGCAGTCTGTCATTCATTCACTCACTCACTCACTCATTCAATTACTTGCAGATTCATTCACTAACACATTCATTGATTCCCTTGTCCACTCACTCACCCATTCGCTCACTGATTCGCCTACTGATTTGTTCACTGATTCACTCATTCATTCATTCATTCATTCTCTGTGACTCACTGACTTGCTCATTCATTAATTCTCATTTGCTCACTGATTCATTCAATGACTTGCTCATTCATACGTTTCATTCTGTCACTGATTCACGCCCTCACTTATTTATTCATCGCACACTCATTTGTTCTCATTCACTCACTGTCTTTCTCATTCATTCATTCTCATTCGTTAACTGATTTGCTTATTCATTAATTGTCATTCATTCACTCACTGATTGGCTTATTCATTCATTCATTCTCAGTTGCTTGCTGACTTGCTCACTGACTCACTTATTCATACATTCTCATTCATTCACTGACTCATTCATTCATTCTCATTCACTTACTGATTCGCTCACTGACTCACTCATTCATTCTCATTTGCTCACTGATTTGCACAATGACTTGCTAATTCATTCATTCTCTTGTTCAATCACATACTTATTCACTCACTGAATCACTAACTCACTAATTCATTCAAGCTCATTAATGCTTTCTCACTCGCTTACTGATTCGCTCATTTATTCTCATTCTCTCACTGATTCACTGACTGATTTGCTCATTCATTTATTCTCATTCTCTCACTGATTCACTTACTGATTCGCTCATTCATTTATTCTCATTCTCTCACTGATTCACTCACTGATTCGCTCATTCATTTATTCTCATTCTCTCACTGATTCACTCACTGATTCGCTCATTCATTTATTCTCATTCTCTCACTGATTCACTGACTGATTCGCTCATTCATTTATTCTCATTTGCTCACTGATTTGCACAATGACTTGCTAATTCATTCATTCTCTTGTTCAGTCACATACTTATTCACTCACTGATTCACTAACTCACTAATTCATTCAATCTCACTCGCTTACTGACTCGCTCATTAATGCTTTCTCACTCGCTTACTGATTCGCTCATTTATTCTCATTCTCTCACTGATTCACTGACTGATTCGCTCATTCATTTATTCTCATTCTCTCACTGATTCACTGACTGATTCGCTCATTCATTTATTCCCATTTGCTCACTGATTTGCTCATTTGTTCATTTCTCTTGGTCACTCGCATACTCATTCACTCACTTATTCATTCATTCATGTTTTCTACTCCATCCTGCATCATGTTGTTGTTTTCTATGTCATCATGGATGTTTTTTCATTAATGAATATGTTTTGTGTGGTTTGACCTGTTGTTTGGATTGGATTTAAACTGTCAAGTGTGTTAAACAGAACTCCGTTTACTACTGTCTCCTTGGTGGCTAAAAGCACCATTAAAGTAGACAAAATTTTTCATTAACAAGCACATTAGATGTTAGATCCTTGTGAATGATGGGCTGATGACCGATTCTCTCCGTGTTCATCTGCAGGCAGTGTCTGTGCTGTTTCAAAGAATATAAACACCTCGAGGTGTTCAGCCAACTGGTTTATGCCCTCATTAACTTGGTCATTGCCCAAGTAACCAACCTTAGGGACCGTCTACGCAGTGGCCATGGCAACACTAGGACTGAGGGGGCGGAGTCCGAATGGGGCTCCGCCCAGCCGCAGCCATCGCCCAGTGAGGACAAGCCGCTGAATGTGGAACAGGACTCAGCTGAAGAGGACGGCGGAGTGGAGGATGGAGATCAGCACAAGAACCAAAACCAGGGGGTCAAACCGGATCCCCAGCCCAAGCTCAGTGAACCCATGGCGGGCGAGAGCGGGAACGAGAGCAGCCTGGACCCTTTTGCATCCTGGAGCACAGAAGACCAGGAGAAACTGCTGCTGTGCGCTGCCAAGATCTTTCAGATCCAGTTCCCGCTGTACACGGCCTACAAACACAACACACACCCCACTATAGAGGTAATACTCACTCATATAGGAAAGTTTTCAACAGTCTGGATTCCAGGTTTTTTTTTGAGGCCTTTAAATTTCCAACTGTGGATTGAATTTTAAGATGTTGGCAACTTGGCATTGCACTCAAGCTTGCACTCAATTGTGGAGGGTTTAAGTAGATGAAATGACTGGAACGATTGTCTCTATACGTCACCAAAATGTATCCTTTCAGTTATAACATCTTACAAGGTCAAAAAAGGTCAAAATGAAACATATTCATGGATTAAAGGGGTCATGTACTGCCTTTTTTTATTATTTTGTACTGTTTTCTGAGGTCCCCTTATAATGTTATCAAGATTTTTAAATAAAAGAAATGTAATAATTTAGAAGCTATTTTCTATCCTGTTTTGACCCCCCTCATCAGAACGCTCTGTTTGAATAGGCGTGGTGGATTGTAGACTCTGAAATAACACCCTCTGCTGTGATTGGCTAATAGTTATGTATGTTTGGCCATATACATCCTACACAAATGGACACTGCTGTGATTTAGGTTAAAAAGGCATAAATACTCAGTATATTTCGAACGATCTGTTTAACAGACAAAGCAATAGTGATCACATAATAAAAACAGTTGCGCACACTTGTGCAGTTATTACTGTCAGATCCAATATAGTCGGCACAGCATCATCTTTTAGTTTCAAAATTTCTGGAAATCTCACATCGAATTGTGCCTTGTTTGTAAAGGAATCTTCAGTAAATTGAAGTGAACAAAGGACCAAGTTCTTACTGACGGTCTGGATCTTCATTAAAAAATAAAGTTCATCCACTCTTTCCTAATCTTGGGATCAGAACAAAAGGAAGGCAGTGCAAACACTGTTTCCCCACAGCTTGGCACTGCACAGGGTCTTGTTGTTTTCATAGCCATCTTTATCGTTTGGTTTCTGTGTAGACCTGCTCGTTCGCCTCTCTCGTAAACACTACATGCGCGAATCGGTGGGCGGGGCTAAACAGGCAGCGATGTAGAAGTAGGCGTTGATCTTCTTCTGCGGAGGCAGTTCTTAGCCACACAAGCAGTCGTTTTGACAGACTGCCTTCAGAGTAACACCGTGTCCTAACTACACGCGCCGCGACACGCGATAAAAGGTATCTTTTCCATGTTAATCAGAGTTTTTGTCCTAACTAGCCGCGACAGCGACACGCAAAATTTTTAATTTAGAAACAGTTTCTATTTCCGCGAAGTCGCGCCTGGAACAACAACATAACTATAATGACAGTAGATAATCTCAGGTGATTATGTGCTTTATTCAAAGTTAAACGTGTCTAATATGAGTTTATATATCATATTGCGTGACCTTATAGCCATACTGAAACCAACAACAGATAGTTTACCTCAGATCTTGAAAATAGTTTAAAGCAAAGATGACCGTTAAAACTGTGGACTCACTGTGAACCAACGAGTGTATTCCATGACAAAGATGTTATCAGTCACTCAGTATGTACATTTAATGATGTTAAAAAGGTTTAATATTTATGAATTAGATTATAAACGTATCCATTTCGTTGCGAGTGCAGAGCGCTTCCAGAGAGAGCCCGCCCACACACGCTCCTGATTGGCTGTGATATTTGATTGATTCTGACGCATCGCGTCTGGTGTGGACGCCCACATTGCTTGTCGCTGGAATCTTGTCGCGTCGCGTGTAGTTGGGACGCGGTGTAAGCTGTTTTTAGACTAACAAGAACGTTTTTATTTCTGAAACTTAGAGGATACTTTTATATTACAGTGACCTCTTATATGTCAAAAGATCAAGAGAATTTTGATTTCTCAGTTCATGACCTCTTTAATAGTTCACAATAAGATCTAGTACATGCATTTATGAAATAGAGTGAATTTTCATTTAATGCATATAAATTTTAAGCCATTATTCAAATTATCCAGCTTCGATATGAATCATACTGATTCATTTGATTCTCTTCAAGGTTGCTTTACCAGAAGTGATGCCTGAAAAAGTCTCAAAATTAAAAGTTGTTCCTTTTTTGATGCTTTTTCTGTAGATGTTATTACTTTTCAGTCATGCAGTTAAGTTCCTTTACATGTGCAGTTGTAATCAGGTTATTGTGTAGTCAGACTGACCGATAAAGACTGCTGCTCAAGTATACACGACACAGTGCGTAATCGAATATTTGATGGATTAAATGCACATCACTTTTGTCTTTCAGAGCAAGCTCACAATGTCAAGGCCAGTTGCAAAACAGTTACGCATATAGGGAAGGGGGGGAAGTGGTGTGTGGCCAAGTATGGTGACCCATACCTGGAATTTGTGCTCTGCATTTAACCCATCCAAGTGCATGCACACAGTAGTGAACATACACCCGGAGCAGTGGGCAGCCAATGCTGCGGCGCCCGGGGAGCAGTTGGGGGTTTGGTGCCTTGCTCAAGGGTCTCACCTCAGTTGTGGTATTGAGGGTGGAGAGAGTGCTGGTTATTCACTCCCTCCACCTACAATCCCTGCCGGACCTGAGACTCGAACCCACAACCTTTGGGTTACAAGTCCAACTCTCTATCCATTAGGCCACGACTGCCCTGAAATATATATATATATATATATATGTACCAAACGAAGCGGAGCTACAATCATTTTAACACAACATTTTAAAAAGACAAATTATCTAAATCAGATTTTTCAAGTGCATGTATAATCTGTTTTTTCTGACTGATCATTGTTGTCAGTACCAAATACTTGTGCCTGTTCCTAGTTGAAAGCATTTTTACTTTCCCAACCTACCATTTGGGCTCAACAGAAGTAATATACACATAACATAAGTGTTATGTGTGTATATTACGCTCTTCCAGTTAGTGCTTAATTATTGCTGAATTATTGCTATTTTCTGTTGAAAAGCTGAGTATGGTTTTATTTGGGTCGCTGTCTTTTCTAATATCCGTTTGTTGTTTTTGTCCTCAGGACATCTCAGCACAAGAGAGCAATATCCTTGGCTCTTTCTGTGATATGAATGTAAGTCTCTCTCTCTCTCTCTCTCTTTCACACGCACTCATTATGATGGGCTTGATTACACCATTTAGAGATAATTCATGACCGCAGTAGATGCTGAGTGTATGGAGCAGGACTAAATTTAACTGACTCTGAGATCGCGGCGCTAGGTGTGTCATGTGTGTGAAAGTACGAGATGTTCACTGTTTAGACGTCGGCTAGCGTGATTCATCTGCGCCCATGAATCATCACAGGTTTTAGTAATTAAATACAAACTATTCATACTCAAACTCTATATAAGGATGTTTTCTGAAGCTTGTTTGAGGTCATATAAAAAAGACTCACATCTTGGCATCATTTTGAAGCCTGTAAATAGTCTTGCCTGCAACTATTTTGTTTCATCTGTTGATTATTTCTCATAGTCTTTGCTTGAATTGTGTGCAAAGTATTAAATAATATTTAATATTTTTGCACACATGTATACTTTATTTTAATAAAAAATAATTACTAAACTTGACATGCAATATTAATATTGTATAAAAAATAATGATCATTATTATATTATATATTATATTATTATGTTGTGATGATTATTATATAATTACAACGGTTTAATATATTACTTAAAAGGACATTTGTCTGGTAATTATATTACTATATATAAATATGATTATATTATTGTATTAATAATCTTTATATTACGATTTTAGTACTAGTTAAGATATGGTCTTCATACCCCATGTTTGATATATGTAATGTTTTATAAAAAATGTTAGTCTTATAATATAAAATAATCTAATATTATAGTCAAGTCATAGTCAAATATATATATAGTGTATTGTTGTGATGATTATATTATTACAGCAATTTAATATATCACTTATAAGTATATTTTTTTGATTATTGTATAATTGATTAATATAATTTTGGAAGATACTAGATCACATATGGTTTTCATACATCATGTTTACTTTATTTAAGGTGACAGTCATATAGTCACATGACAATATCTGTTAATCATATAATATAATGTAATATATCTGTACAATATAATGTAATATATGTAAAGTCATAAGAAAATGACTCAATGTGTCATGACTCAAGGTCTTTTGTGCTTTATTCATGAAATACAGGCTGAATGAATTCCTGTGTAAATCATTCATAAAACCATTAAATTCTGTGTATTAATTTGCATAAAAAATAGTTTTCTGGAGAAGTCATTGTCAGTCTCACTCATGTTTGGCCAGTCAGTGAGATCTTCTGAAGTATATATTGATTAAACTCATTTTAAAGTTGGTTTCAGTCCTTTAATGGCATCCTACGCTGAGTCATGTGACCACACAATCATGCTGTTGAGATGAAGAGAGTGTGTTGTTTTTTTTGGGCATAATTTAGGAAAATAATTTGGGTGTGTTGTAAGGGATTATATTGTGTGTGTTTCAGGACGTGGAGGTCCCTCTGCACCTGCTGCGATATGTGTGTATGTTCTGCGGGAAGCACGGCCTCTCTCTGATGAAGGACTGCTTTGAGTTCGGCGCTCCTGACACTCTCCCCTTCCCCATCGCACATGCCTTCATCACCATCGTCTCTAACGTGAGTCAAACAAACCTAGTCAAATAAACCAGAGTCTGACTCGTTAGACCCGTAACCAATCAGAGGTTATTCTCTGTGTGTACAGATCAGAATATGGTTGCACATTCCCGCTGTGATGCAGCACATCATCCCTTTTCGCACTTACGTTATCAGGTAAGAACACCTTTCTGAACTGGACCTAAAGCTTCAAAATCATTGATTGCCAAGTGGAATATCTGAATTAATATCAGAATCTCAGGAATATCTGTTTCATCTAATCGATCCTGACTGACTGACTGAGAGATATAAAGAGATGCAGGCTACTCTTAGAGCGCTGCCGCCAAGACTCTGCTCTCTGCTGAGTTGCTAGGAAGAGCATCCCTCACCATAGCAACAGTCGCCGTGGCTCTCCTCACATGACCTTGGGGGGAGCCAGACGGCTGGCAGGGGAGATGAGAGAGTGCTGGTCATGTGACTCGAGCCAGACAGGATTAGAGCAGCACACAGAGACTCACAGAGAAAGTGTATTAGTGTATTCACACTGAAACCTCAAGTTTTTCTGAGATTTCTGTATTATATTATATTATATTATATATTATTAAATTGTAAATATTCATCCATCTTGAAAAGCAGTCAAAACCACCATTATGTTAGTACATTTTATTAGTGCTGTCAAACAATTAATCGTGATTAATTGCATCCAAAATAAAAGTTTTTGTTTACATAATATATGTGTGTGTACTTATATTTATATATATATATATATATATATGTATGTATATATACACACACACATACAGTATATATTTTGAAAATATTTACATGCATTTACGTGTATATATTTATATTCATATAAATTATATCATATATGAATATATTTAATATATAAACGTAACATGCATCGTCTGCTGCATTACATGTACCAGGGTATAATATTTTTAGACGGGACAGATCTGAGGGAAGAGGGGGAGGGGTTATGATGTACATAAAAGATCATATCAACTGTCATCAGATATGTTGGCCTTTTGACCACAATTTGGAGTGTATTGGGTTGAATATAGTGCTTTCATCTGAAATGTCTTTTGTGCTCATTGTTGTATATCGTCCACCTTCCTTTAATGACTTTTATATCACCTTTAAAAAGCTACTTCAAGCTTGTGATTTTAAAACTGAGGTAATATTACTTGGTGATCTAAACTGTAATTGGCTAAATAAGATTAATAGGAAACCTCTTAAGCAGATCACAGACAGTTTGGATTTTACCCAATTGTTGGAAGGTCCTACTAGAATAACTACATCATCTCAGACACAGATAGACTTAATATTCAGTAACAAGCCTGAACGAATTGTAAAAACATTAAATTTTATTACTGGACTGTCTGACCATAATCTGACATTACTGTCAAGAAAACTTACAAAAAAGCGCTTTCATTATTCAAATAAATTTGTGGAGCAATTCAGGATTCCAAAAAATGAAATGAATAATTTTCAAAGACAATGCAACAGACTAAATGGACAAATATATTTACTGGGATTAACATAGAAGAAGGTAGTAAGATGTTTGCCACCAAGCTACAAAGTCTAGTTAAGGAGTTCACTAGAAAGGTAAAAGGAAAGAAAAAAACAAATGCACTTCCTTGGCTTAATACTGAAATATTTAATCTGATGAAGGAAAGAGATTCTGCTTTAAAAAGATCATTAAAAACCAAGTTACATAGTGATAGGCATAGGTTCACTTCATTACGTAATCAAGTAGTTAAAATGATCAGAAAAGCTAAAGCCAATTTTTTTATAACAATCATTAACGAGGGAAAGGGTAATACAAAGCTGATCTGGGAACAGATTAAGAATGTGATGGGGAGTGTACAGGCGTGAAATCAGTTAAGGATTGGACACAGAATGGTAAGAAATTATGCAAGTCCACTACAAATAGCTGTAGCTTTTAATGAATATTTTATTAATTCTGTGGATGAAATTGCACATAATTTTTCCCAAATAACTGGAG
The DNA here is from genome assembly GCA_021397915.2 of Tor tambroides. Classification (NCBI taxonomy): domain Eukaryota; kingdom Metazoa; phylum Chordata; class Actinopteri; order Cypriniformes; family Cyprinidae; genus Tor; species Tor tambroides. The sequence continues at coordinate 136,719 of JAFVLL020006401.1, read as the reverse complement.
ATATTGTTGAAATAGATGAAAGCAAGCCTTCTTTTAGAATTCAACCTATCTCTGAAATTAAAACTTCGAGCAATTATTAACTCTTTAAAGTTTCAACAGCAAAAGATGTTATGGAATGGATACAAAAATGCTTAAATCTCTAAATGAATATCTAGCCTACCCTATCACACAAATTGTTAACCAGTCAGTATTAGAGGGCATATTCCCAACTACCTGGAAGACTGCAATTGTAACTCCTATATTTAAGTCAAATGACCCTCTGAATATAGTTAATTACCGCCCAATTAGTATTTTACCTGTGGTTTCTAAGGTTGCTGAAAAATGTGTATCAGAGCAGCTTGTTTCTTTTTTAAATAACAGTCCATTTACTCTTCATCCGATGCAGTTTGGCTTTAGGGCCAATCACTCTGCAGAAACAGCTAACTGTTTCTTTCTAGAGACTGTTCGAGCAATGGTTGACAAGGGAGGTGTTGTTGGCGCTGTGTTTTTAGACCTTCGTAAAGCTTTTGATACAGTCAACCATCAGGTCCTTATTGCCAAACTCTCTACTTATAATTTTTCCCCTTTTGCAATCAAATGGTTTGAGTCATATTTAACTAATAGAATTCAATACGTTTCTGTGAACAACCATCGTTCATTAGCTCTTAATTTATGCACAGGGGTACCACAAGGATCGATACTTGGCCCATTTGTTTAGTTTATATAATGATTTGCCATCAGTTTGCCTGATATTAATACATTAATGTATGCGGATGATCTGATGGCAATTTATGTGCATGCCAAGACAAAACATCTGGCTGCTGCAAATTGACCACAACTATGGATCAGATCACCAATTGGTTAAATCGTTCATGTCTTCAACTAAATGTGGATAAAACTGTGGGAATGTTTTTCACCAAGAGACAATGTAATATTGTGTCAAACATAATAATATCAGGTCAAAACATTAGTATTGTGCCACAATTTAAGTATTTGGGCGTTATTATTGACTCCAATCTCTCTTTTAAAGCACATATTAAGAAAGTATGCAATAGGAGTCAAGTTTAGCTTAGCTAATTTTTTAGATGTATTAGAAATGCACTTACTTTTAATGCTGCTAAATTATTTATGGATGCCATGATTATGTAAAGCACCCCAACATATTGTCTGACAAGCTGGGGAGAAACTAATGGTTTATCATTAAAGCCATTAGTAATTCTTTATAAAAAAACTCTTAAAGTATTGGACCAGAAGCCTAACAGTTTACATCATTGCATTATTCTTAATAAACATAAATTGCTAAGCTGGGAAGATGTAATCAAATATAAAAATATGGATCTGGTCTATAAAATTTTGCATAACATGGCTCCTGCTCCTCTGAATTCATTTATAATTCAACGTAATAACAGCAGTCAGATTACCAGAAGCAACATACGAGGTGATCTTCTAATTCCATTCAGGAAAAGCACATTTGGTCAATTATCATTTTCTGTTAAAGCAATACAAAATTGGAACTCATTGCCTACTAAAATTAAAGACATACATATGTATTCCACCTTTTATACACCTTAAAAACTGGCTGTCTGACAATTATAACTGCACACATTAATCTGACAGTTGTGTTGTGTAGATGATGTGACATGGTCATGTTGCTGCCATTAGCTTTTTGTTGTTTGCTTTAATGTTAGGTCCTGTATGTGTTATTTTGTATGTTGATTTGTACTGTCTTAATGTATGAACTGCTCTTATGCCTTTGCAATTTGTGCTTGCTTGTTTGTGCTTGTCTTAAGTGTGTTTTACATGTTTGTATGTTTGCTTAGTCTTATTGTAATTGTAATTGTAATGTATTTTATTTGATGTATGCCTTTTAACAACTGGCTGGGGACTACAGCTGGAAATTAGCCGTAGAGGCTAAAGCTGCTCTTTTTTAATAAAAAGGGATTGTCCACATTATTATAAATCAATAAAATCAAAATCAAAATCAAAAAACATATTTTTCTTAAATATATACATGCATGTGTGTATTTATATATACATAATAAATATAAACAGTACACACACACATTCTGTAAACAAAAACTTTTATTTTGGATTCGATTAATCGCGATTAATCGTTTGACAGCACTAATATACATCTAATATAAATATATACATGTAAATACATGTAAATATTTTCAAAATATATACTGTATGTGTGTGTATTTATATATACATAATAAATATACACAGTACACACACATATATTATGCAAACAAAAACGTTTATTTTGGATGCGATTAATTGTTTGACAGCACTACATTTTATACAAATCTACATATCATAAATATTAGTCCACCTAGACAGTAGTCCTACCTCAAATTATTATTATTGTTATTTTATTTTTATGTTATATAAATATTCATCCACATAGAAAAGTAGTGTCACTTCAAAAAGACTGGACAGATCTAATATATTATATTATATCATATTATATTATATTATAAAATTATATTACTATATACAAATCCGCACATTTAGATACAATTTATCATGTATGATACATATATAATTTTATTTTTATTAAATATTGTTTTTTTTGCTTTGCAAAAGGAAACTTTGAAATAAAAGAAATAACAGTGAAAAAAACTAGAAATCATACTGTTATGTAAAAAAAAAAAAAAAAAAAAATCATTACTGCTATAGTTTTTTAAAAATAGTTTTGTAAATGTAATTGTCAAGCCACTGAAATGCTCTGTCATTCGGACTGTTTTACTAGCTTTTGTTTGTTAAGCTTTTGTTTGTTATCCTTTATAAATACTAAGGGATTTTTGATGCATATCCTGAAAAGAATGCTTCAGGTTTAATACAAGTTAAGCGTGCTACTGATTAGAAAATCCTTTTAACTAGTCCCTCAGTTTGAAAAAACAAATCTAAATTGCAGTTACAGCAATGCTTTTGAGTCGTCAGCCTGTCATTTTGAAGTGGGCCATTCTAGGTGGATGGCCCTTTGTGATCAGTTGTTTTTATGCACCTGACTCACCCAGTCACACCTAACATATCTGGTTTAATGTGAATCTCTGTCTGTAGGTATCTGTGTAAGTTGTCGGATCAGGAGCTGCGTCAGAGCGCGGCACGTAACATGGCCGATCTGATGTGGAGCACGGTGAAGGAGCCGCTGGACAGCGCACTGTGTTTTGACAGAGAGAGTTTGGATCTGGCCTTCAAATACTTCATGAGTCCAACGCTCACCATGAGACTGGCCGGCCTGAGCCAGATCACGGTACGAGACACAAAAACACAAGAACTCTTCTTCCATTGTCTCCAGCCTGTGTTGAGCGATCTGTGCTTGTGTTTCTGTAGAATCAGCTGCACACCTTCAATGACGTCTGTAATAACGAGTCCCTGGTGTCTGACACTGAGACGTGAGTGCGATGAGTCCACTGGTGTTAGTAGTTCAGTCAATCTAGACATGTATTGACATCTTACTTTCCTCTTTCAGGTCGATAGCAAAGGAACTCGCTGACTGGCTCATCAACAACAATGTTGTGGAGCACATATTTGGACCAAATTTGCACATTGAGGTGAGTCCAGTGGGCTTTTATAGTTTCTTTGGACGCTGACTAAAGGTTTATTATTTCTGATTGTGCTCGCCTTGTTTCTGCTGTAGATCATTAAACAGTGCCAAGTGATCCTGAACTTCCTGGCAGCCGAGGGCAGGCTGAGCACTCAACATGTGGACTGTATATGGGCTGCCGCTCAGGTGCGCACACACACGCAAAAACTAATTTCACATGAATTTCACATTTTTTGCATAGCATACATTTGTAAAGATGTGCAGTAAACTATCAGAGCACACTGTACGTAACACTTGATCCCACAATGCTGTGGGATAGTTGTGGTTTTATTTAACAATAACAACACTTACATTGCATGCAACAAGAAACATTTTGAAACATTATCATATCAGAAATAAAAATATATATTTAATTAGCATTTTTAATTCATTTTTGTCAAAAAAAAAAAAAAAAAAAAAACGTTTTGGAAGTCTATAATTATTATTATTACATTTATTTTCAATATAAATCACACTTTTAATGTGATGAATGCAACAGAACTATAAACTATTTTATTATAATGGACATTTTATATATATATATATATATATATATATGTATGTGTGTGTGTGTGTATATATATATATATATATATATATATATATATATCGAATTTTTGTTAGATGTAAGAAAAGCTTTAATTTATATATAAATTGAACAAACTTATTTTAAAAAATATAAAAAAATTAAAAGTTATATAAAATTAAAAAAAAATATTTAAATGACTGAATTTAAAACTGAAAGCTAAATAGAAATGTTAAAAACACAACTAATTAAAATGACAAGAGCACATAATGAAATTGTCATGAAAACCAAAAATATAGAAATAAAAGCTCATTCAAGATAGTAATATAAATAATACTAAAACAACACTGCAAGCAATTTGATTCTTTCCAATTTCCTGTAGAGCCATTACTACATATTAATATTTTATATATTTGGTTTGTCCTCACAATTTTACTACATTTTAGAGTAGATTTTCTGATATTCGGTCCTTTTGATCATAGTGGGAAACGAGAACACATGCACTCTTTCTCTGTTCGGCCTTTGATTCTCATTTATTTCCTCATACAGTAATGTTGAACAGGTCTCTCTGTCTCTGTTTTTAGCTGAAACACTGCAGTCGCTACATCCATGACCTGTTCCCCTCACTCATAAAGAACCTAGACCCTGTTCCTCTGCGGCACGTGCTCAGTCTGGTGTCAGGGTTACACCCCAGCACACACACCGAACAGGTACCACACGCTCTCTCACTGTATCTGCACATCTTAGAATTACACACAGTCGCTTTAGTCATATAGATGACTGCTCTTACTAACATACTTTGAAATGGACTAAAATAGCTGTATTTTACCTGGCTATCCAGTATGTGTTTGTTGAGTTGTTTCTCTGCTTGTGTAGACGCTGTATTTGGCATCCATGCTGATCAAGGCCTTGTGGAATAACGCTCTGGCAGCCAAAACTCAGCTGTCCAAACAGAGCTCGTTCGCCTCCCTGCTCAACACCAACATTCCCATGGGCAACAAGAAAGGTGTGTAGTGTTTGACATCTGCTTTTTGATGTGCATGCCAAAGAATTAAGATTGAGATTTCTCAGTTTGAAGTTGGTTTTTGTGTATTCCAAGGTTTTAAAATTATTGTAATAAATTTAGATCAGAATCCAGGATTTGTTTGTTTGTTTGTTTATTTATTTATTTATTTAGCCACTAGGGTTGGGAATTGAAAGTCGATTCCAATTCCAGAACTGGATACGTAAGGTCAAGAATTAGATACTTGTTGTAAAATTGAAATTTCGATTCCGCCTATCGATTCCAGTGTGCCCTCTTTTTTTTTTTTTCTCTTCATCTGTGAGGACCTGACCTGGCGATCTGCCAGGACCTTGCTCAGGTAATCTAAGCACTCCAAAGTTTGGCTACACTTGTGATCAGAAGCCGAAAAAGCTAAGTATAATATTTGTGATAAGATAAACATGTTGCAAGAGAGGGGTCACAGACCTGCCAACCTGTACGCATTTTGCGTTGCGGGTACGCATTTTGACCTCAAAGTACGCTGGAACGATTTGTCACTCTAAACTACGCAAAAACCTGATTACGCTTCTGTCCACACGCAGTACTCAAATCAAGCAACAGAAAAAGAAGTGTTCGACCAATCAGAGCGTTTTTTTTCTGTGTTGCGTTTAAATAATTTCCGTGCGTTTTATTTCTCTCCAAACTGGCTCAAGAGAATCTTGAGTGAGTCATTGAATCATTCATTCATTCATAAATTAGGCTACATGTGATTGTTTAGTTGTCTAATATTTTTTCTTCAGAATTGTGAGAGAACCACAATCTCCATTAAAAACAAAACTCAATTTATCCAGAATCGGGCAGCTCTAGTTTGCACACAAACAGCTCTTAAACGAGTCTAGTTTTTATGTAAACTGCTAAATGTTTTGCAAAAAGAGACAGAATAAATATGTTTAATATCCAAATGTTTGACTTCATTTTTGAATCACATTGGAATCAAAACTGGGAATCAAACAGAATCGGAATCGAAAAGCGGAATCGATAAAATTCAAATGATACCCAACCCTTTTAGCCATTGTGGTTCAGATATGCATCTGAGTGTAGAGAATTTCAGTTTGTCGGCGCCAAAAACCTAGTGGGCAGTGCGCCGACGTATGACGCAATTGCGTTACGGTCGTCCCGAGTTCCCGGCTTGAGGATCCCACCCCTGTCTCTCTCCCACTTCACTTCCTGCCTCCTACACTGTCCTCTCGTAATAAAAGGAAAAAAAACGCCAAAAAAAAAACAATTTCAGTTTAATTAATTTATCCACAGTAGCTCAGATAGTCATGTCAGTGTAAAGCTTCTGTTAAAATATTTATTTATTTTGCCACAATTGGCTCAGATAATCATCTCGGTGTAAAGAGCTTCTGTTATAATTGTATGTTTTTATTTTAGGGCTGTCAATCGATTAAAATATTTAATCACGATTAATCGCATGATTGTCATGAGTTAACTCGTGATTAATCGCAAATTAATCACACATTTTTATCAGTTCCAAATGTACCTTAAATTAATACTTTGCAAGTGTTTAATACTCTAATCAACATGGGCATGGACAAATATGGATGCTTTATACAAATTTATGTTTATTATTAGTGAAACCATACTCAACATAGAGCATGAAGACTAGACATGTTTCAAAGGTCATAGATGTTTTTCAAAGAACTTGTTCATGTCTATTAGACACATGAAAAAAAAACATAGAAATACCAGGTTCCCATTACTTCTCTTTCTTTGCACTGAGCAATTTACTTACACAAGCCTGTTTACATTTTCGCACGACAGGGCAGCTCACTTCTTCTGAACATGCAAAATGTACATTTATTGTTACTGAAACCACCCTAATCATAGAGCATAGAGAACATAGACATGTTTCAAAGACGGTAGACATGTTTTTCAAAGAACTTGTTCATGTCTATAAAACACATGGAAAAAAGAACATAGAAATACCAGGTTCCCATTACTTCTCTTTCTTTGCACTGAGCACACAAGCCTGTTTACATTTTCACAGGACAAGGCAGCTCACTTCCTCTGAACATGCAAAATGTACAATTATTATTTTACTTTTACGTTTGTTTGCCTCTCTGTGCCCACATACTGTATTTTGATGCAGCTAAATTCTCAAAAAAAAAACTGTTTTCATTTATATATTATACCGTTTCTGTTGTCAGACAACAGAATTCATATGAAATAGTGACTGAAACGCGACCCATTAAGACTACATAACCAGCTCTCCCTTCCAAGATGATAATCTGCACAAAAATCCTGATTTATAATCGAGCCGTCGTCTGATGAAATCAAATAGACATAAGATAAAGACAATAGCTTTGCTTTGATTTCGGATATACTTGCATGTAACATTAGCAAAGCAACATTTTAACTGAAAGCGCTGCTCCTCTGCCGCTCGCTGAACAGAGCAGACGCAGATAAAGAGAGAGAGAGAGGTGTGCGCGTGCTGGAAGCAAGACCTCGCGCTCGAGCGACAGTACCGGAGAGTCTCAGAAACTAAATAAGGTTTGTCCAAGAAGCCGCTGGATTTGTCACTTGGCGCTTTCTTGAAGAGAAAAAAAAAGTCTGTAAATCTAGCGACAAAGTCGATAAGTTGGCAACACTGTGCATCTCCATTTCTCCAAATACGGGCTAGGCCACGGGTCAAACAGAAAATGCATGCTGTTAATCGTGCGTTAATAAAATTAGTGCCGTTAAAATTAATTTGCGTTAATGCGTTACTAACACGTTAATTTTGACAGCCCTGATTTATTTACTCATTTATTTAGCCACTATGGTTCAGATCTCAGGATCTCTGTGTAGCAAGTTTTTGGTTAAAATTTCAGTTGTATTTTAATTTTCCCTCAGGTTCGCCTGCAGGAAGCCCGGAGAGCAGTGACAACAGCGACACGCATCACAGTGGAGGAAGTGACATGGAGATGGATGAGCCAATCATGAGCAGTGGAAAACGAGGGCAGCAGAGGCTGTCGGACACGGAGGTAACACATTTTCCAAAATATGATTTGAAAACAGATGTCACAGATATCGCTTCATTTGAGTGCCGTTCCGCAGGAGTCTCTGCAGGGCAGTTCAGACGAGACGGCCAATAGCGGCGAGGAGGGCAGCAGCAGCGGCCGCAGCGAGGCGTCCAGCAACGAGGCTGGATCCAGCCGAGCCAGCCAATCAGCAGACAGCCCGGGCAGCGAGCTGCACTCCGACGACATGGCCGACAGCGAGGCCCTGAAGGAAGAGGAAGAGGAGGAGGAAGAAGAAGAGGACGATGATGAGGATGACGAAGATGATGACGAGGACGATGAAGACGACAGGCCCGCCGTCGCCTCCGAGGGCAGCCCTCAGAAAGAAACCCGAGACACAAGGGAGCCGTCCACATCAGAGCTGCGCAAACGCAAAGCCGGCGAAGCTCTCGGAGAGGTCCAGGGTCCTCCGGAGCGACCTGGAATTCCACCCGGCATTCCCGGCTCCATTGCCTCTACTCCCGGACTTTCCAAAACCAAATCCATTCCCTTCACCCCCGAGGCAGCCGCTGCCATGGTAGCCTCGTCTTCCCTTAGGATCCTCGAGCCTTGCTCCTCTTCATCCGTGTGCCTGGAGGGAACGTCAGGAGAGCAGGGTGATCCCTCCTCACATTCCCAATCCCAGAACTCCCAGCAACCACAGCAGGGCGGCACAGAGATGGGCTCCTCACACGGAGCGTCTGTTTCCCAGGAGCCGCCCTGCATGCCTCGACCGACGGACTTCCTGACGGAGGCCATGGGCAATGAGCTCTTCAACTGCAGGCGTTTCATCAGCCCTCAGCATCACCATCATCATCACCACCATCATCATCATCACCACCACCATGATGGGTGAGGCTACCTCTTTAATGTGATATTGACGTTACTTCTGTTCAAAAACCTAGTAAGCTTCCTAGCTGTCTACATAGGCAGCATCCTAACTGGAGTGGAACTTTTTGGGATTGCCTTCTCAAAATAGGTGTCTTAAAAGGTTGCTTTGATTCTTTAAAGTGTTGCCTAGATAGACAGCTCACTAGGTTTTAATGCCATTGTGTCTTCTGGTAACCTACTCTCAACACAAACTCTCACTCTCCACAGTCACATGGTAGAGGACATGCTGAGCGCCGATGACGTGAGCTGCAGCAGTTCCCAAGTCAGCGCCAAATCCGAGAAGAACATGGCGGATTTTGACGGAGAGGAGTCCGGCTGCGAGGAGGAACTGGTCCAGATCAACTCGCACGCTGAGCTCAGCTCACACCTGCAGCAGCATTTGCCCAACCTGGCCTCCATATACCACGAACATCTGGTGCAAGGTACACATCTCCTGAGACTGCTGCCACAGTGCTAAGATATGCTGGGTGGTTTCTAGGGCATTGCTAGGTTTTAAGTGGTTTCTAAGTGATTGTTAGAGTGTTGCTCTATGGCAGTTAGCGTGTTCTGGGTGGTTTCTAGGGTGTTGCTAGGTTTTTAAGGTGTTTATATGATTTCTAAAGTGTTGTTCTGTGGTAATTTGGGTGTTCTGGGTGGTTTCTAGGGCATTGCTAGGTTTTTAAGGTGTTTATATGATTTCTATAGTGTTGTTCTGTGGTAATTTGGGTGTTCTGTGTGGTTTCTAGGACGTTGCTAGGTTTTTACGGTGTTCTAAGTGGTTGCTAGAGCGTTGTTCTGTGGTTATTTGGGTTATCTGTGTGGTTTCTAGGGTGTTGCTAAGTTTTTTTTTTGAGGTGTTCTGTATGTTTTTCAGGGTGTTGCTCTGTGGTAATTAGCATGTTTTGGGTGGTTTCTAGGGTGTTGCTAGGTTTTTAAAGTGTTTATATGATTGCTAGAGCACTGCCCTATGATAATTCGGGTGTTCTGTGTGGTTTCTAAGGTGTTTCTATATGGTTGCTACAGTGTTTCTCTGTTGTAATTTGGGTGTTCTGTGTGGTTTTTAAGGTGTTTCTAAATGGTTGCTAGAGTGTTGCTCTGAGGTAATTTGGGTGTTCTGGGTGGTTGCTAGAGCATTACTAGGTTTCTTTTGTGTTTAAAGTGGTTAAAGTTGGGATGTTGTTCTTATTAGGCTGTTCTGATGGTTTCTAGGGTGTTCTAAGTGGTTGCTAGGACATTGCTCTGTTGAGTTGTTGATTCTATGGTTCATTTACAAAAACTCAAATTTGATTTTAAACAAAAGTCACATGATAGTTTCTCTCTGATGTTCTGCTCCAGGTCCAGCAGTGCTCAAACATCAGTACTCTGCGCACGCGGTGACCGACATCAACCTGGACAACGTCTGCAAGAAAGGGAACACCCTTCTTTGGGACTTGGTCCAGGATGACAATGCAGTATGTTCACCTCACAGCAGACTATTTGAAGTATTTAACATTTGGAGTCAGTGATGTGATTCTGGTGTTGTCTTGGTGACTAGATCCACCTATCGGAAGGCTTGATCAATGAGGCAGAGAAGCTGTTGTGTTCTCTGGTCTGCTGGTTCACTGACCGTCAGATCCGCATGCGTTTCATCGAGGGCTGTCTGGAGAACCTCGCCAACCACCGGTGAGACCATCACAGATACGTGAAGTGCTGTATGAAATTGCTGAAGAGGTCCAGATATTTGATTGTTTCTGCTTGTGTTCATCAGGTCAGTGGTGGTGTCTTTGCGTTTGCTGCCAAAGCTCTTTGGGACCTTCCAGCAGTTCGGCTCCAGCTACGACACTCATTGGATAACCATGTAAGAAACTCTGCCCACCATTGCTTGCCATGTTGTTATTAAGTGGAACTTAAGAACGCTTTACAGATAATTTTGTGCTACAGGTGGGCGGAAAAGGAGCTGCACATGATGAAGCTCTTTTTTGATGATCTGTTACACTATATCCAGGACGTGAGAGAGCAGCGCCACAAATTTGCTCTGTAAGTTTGGTGTCTGTTCTTCTATATTACGGTTCAAAGGTTTGGGGTCGGTAAGATTTTTTTCAGTGTTTTTGAAACATAATTCTCACCAAGCTTGCATTTATTTGATCAAAAATGCAGTAAAAACTGTAATATTGTGGAATATTATTACAATTTAAAAGAACTGTTTTCCTTTTGGTTATATTTTAAAATGTAATTTATTCCTGTGATGCAAAGCTGAATTTTCAGCATCATTACTCCAGTCTCCAGTGTCTCATGATTCCTCAGAAATCATTCTAATATGCTGATTTGCTGCTCAACAAACATTTTTAGTTCGAATCAACATTAAAACAGTTGTTTTAAATATTTTTTTCAGGATTCTCTGATGAATAGAAAAGAAACTAAAAATTTTGCAACATTATAAATGTATTTACTGTCACTTTTGATCAATTTAATGCATCCTTGCTGAATAAAAATCTTAATTTCTGTAAGAAAAAAAACAATCTTTTGTCTGAATTTATGAAGTGCTGTGTTAACATCCCGTGTGTCTCAGGTACAGTCACAGTGCGGAGGTGCAGGTGCGTCTGCAGTTCCTCACCTGTGTGTTCTCAACGCTCGGATCACCTGACCACTTCAGTGAGTATCTCTCACACACCGCTGCATGTGAGAATCGCTCTATATGTAACTATATATGAATATCCTGCCTCTGTGTGTGTCAGGGTTGAGTCTGGAGCAGGTGGACATCCTGTGGCACTGTTTAGTGGAGGACTCTGAGTGTTACGACGACGCCCTGCACTGGTTCCTAAACCAGGTCCGCAGTAAAGACCAACACGCCATGGGCATGGAGACATACAAACATCTCTTCCTGGAGAAGGTCTAGCCACCGTATCGTTGAAACACATCTTTTATACAGTACATGCAGTGAGAATGAATCTTTCATCGGCTGATTCTCTCTCTCAGATGCCTCAGTTGAAGCCCGAGACGATCAGCATGACGGGACTCAATTTGTTTCAGCATCTGTGTAATCTGGCTCGGCTGGCCACCAGCGCCTACGACAGCAGCTCCAATTGCGAGGTTCACAGCAGCAGATCTCCAAATTTCGCCGGTTTCTCTCCATGTGTTCTCCCTGACCGATCTCTCTGTCTTTCTGTAGTTGTGTGGTATGGATCAGCTGTGGGGAATCGCGCTGAGGGCTCAGTCTGCAGACATCAGCCGTGCTGCCATCCAGTACATCAACTCCTATTACATCAGCGGTCAGTAAACACAGAATTCATAACCATAATTCAGTTTTATAACCTTTATGCAATCGAGATTCAAAGCAGTTTGACAGTATTAAACAGAGGAACAGAATATTGCCTCTTCAAAAAAGAGGCAAATACAAATTTTGCTACACATTAACTGGCAGGACAGCACTAGCATCAAGTCAGTTCAGTATTTGTTCGGTTCAGTTCAGTAACTGTATAAAGTTCATTCATTATGAAACAAGTTCAATTCAGTGATAAGCAGCTCAACTGAACACACTAGTGTCATTATTCAGCTGATGTCAGATCAGTGTGGATTTAGATTAGATGCAGAAAGAAACCTTTTTGTTTTTAGCTTTTAATACTGCTGGACTTTTTTTTTTTAGTTTTTTTTTTAAAGTTTTTAAAAAGTTTTACCTGGAAATTATTGATTTTGAATTTTACTGTTATGTTGTACTCAGGGTTATTATCGTTATCTAAAAATATTAAAAGCATTAAATACATTAAAAGCTTTAAATAAAGTAGAAATAAAATGTAAATATTAGATGGAAAAAAAGTGAACAAAAATGAATGTTGCCTGGAAGTTAATAACTGCAAAAGCTGAAAGAAGAATAATGAAGCCTAAATAATAATATTAAAAATATAATAAAATTAAAATGACTAAAAAAAGTAACTAAAATTAAAATGAAAGCTAAAAAAAAGTTAGTTTAACTTGTTGTTAATTTTAAAACTAAAACAAAATGAACAAAAACTATAATACTGAAATAACACTGGTTGTAAGAAACATCTCTCTTATTTTAAACTACTAAGACGGATTGATAAGGATTGAGTTTTGATTTTGATGAACTGACAAATCCATCAAATGCTGGTGTTTTTCCATCATTTGGTGGCATAGATTAAATCTGCAATTTGTCCCATTGGAGTTTGATGGTTGTGCTTTTTGTTTTCTGTTCTGAATATATGTGAGCGTGTAATGCGATGTATTTATTAGTGTGTGTGACCGCAGGTAAAACGGGTCTGGAGAAGGAGCAGGAGTTCATCAGTAAGTGTATGGAGAGCTTGATGATGGCGTCTGCTAACCTGGAGAAAGACGCCCACTCCAGCCTGACCATCATAGAGAGAGGACTGCTGCTGCTCAAAACACACCTGGAGGCCTTCAGACGCAGGTACACACACTCCGTCTCTGCCCCTGCAAGACAACCATGTTTACGTGAGAAATCATGGGCGTTTCACATTTTTCTGATATCAAAATTTGAACGGACATTGAATAAGCTGACAGAATGCCAGTAACCTCTATGACCTTCCCCCTGTAAAAGAACACAGTTAAGGCATTTGCATGTGTGTAAACACATTCAGTGAGTCTCAGTCTGCTCAGATCTGGTGTGTGTGTGTGTTCAGGTTTGCGTATCACCTGCGGCAGTGGCAGATCGAGGGGACGGGCATCAGCAGTCATCTGAAAGCTCTGAGTGATAAACAGTCTCTCCCGCTCAGGATCGTGTGTCAGCCAGCAGGACTGCCTGACAAGGTGCGCCTTCATCATCATCATCTTCCTCGTCGCTGGTGTCTGCTCAGGCTGGGTTTAATAAAGCTTTCTCTGTGTGTGTGTATGTGTGTGTGTGTGTGTGTGTGCAGATGACCATCGAGATGTACCCCAGCGATCAGGTGGCTGATCTGAGGGCAGAGGTCACGCACTGGTACGAGAACCTTCAGAAGGATCAGCTCAGCCAGCAGGCACAGCTGCAGGAGTTCGGTCAGACCAGCCGCCAGCAGGACTTCCCAGGTACATGCACACAGAAAACACACACACACTACTGGATGACTGTGACTCTATCGCATCTGAACCTCAAACAGAACGTCAACTGACTCTGACTGTATGATGTATATAGCGCACAAATGCCCATAAGCAAAAAAAAATCTAATGCATATAAAATCTTTCATTTATATTTTGAAATTTGTATATGCAGTATTTATTAATATATAATTAGTTCTTTTTTCCTTTTTTGTCATTTTATATTTTGGAGATTTTATGTAATATAAATATTTGAATCTGTCTTTCTCTTTGTCTGTGTATATCTTTATGCATCCACATATTATAATTTAAATATATCTGAATATATTTTTATATTAAATATATTTTTGTTTGTATATAAATATTTATTCATATAAAAATGCTTCTTTTTCAGTGATTTTATATTTTGGATATATATAATTTAAATGTAGAATTTATATATACAATATTTAATAATATATAAATTGTATGTATTATATATATATATATATATATATATATATATATATTATGTGTGTGTGTGTGTGTGTGTGTGTGTGTGTATATACAGTATATCTCTTATGGGAATTTGGGAATTTGTAAAATTAGTTAAGTTATCAGTCAAAAGTTCAAATGAATGTTCATATGTTACCCTCGAGCACAAAAGCAGTCTTAAGTCGCTGGGGTATATTTGTAGCAATATCCAAAAAATACATTGTATGGGTCAAAATTATTGATTTTTCTTTTATGCAAAAGATCATTAAGATATTAAGTAAAGATCATGTTCCATGAAGATATTTTATAAGTTTCCTACTGTAAATATATCAAAACTTAATTTTTGATTAGTAATTTGCATTGCTAAGAACTTCATTTAGACAACTTTAAAGGCGATTTTCTCAATATTTTGATGTTTTTGCACCCTCAGATTCCAGATTTTCAAATAGTTGCATCTCAGCCAAATATTGTCCGATCATAACAAAGCTTTCATATTCAGCTTTCAGATTATGTATAAATCTCAATTTCAAAAAATTGACCCTTATGATTGGTTTTGTGGTCCAGGGTCACATATAGCAACATTCTGTGAATTAAACAAATATTTTAAAGTTTTTGGGGCAATATTTATCTACGTATGATATTTACAAATAGTTTTTAGTAGTTTGGGGCAAAAATCTGCTAATAATAAGACATTTTATTTATTTACTAAATTATGTATTTGTGAATTTGTAAAATTAGTTAAAACTTATAATCAGTCAGAGGTTCAAATGAATGTTGACATGGCAGTGTTTTGTAGTGGGGTTTGACTGGTAAAGTCTTGATATGTTTGTTTATGTGCAGGTGGTCTGATGGGTCCGGTGCGCATGATCTCATCAGGACACGAGCTGACCACAGACTATGATGAGAAGACCCTTCACGAGCTCGGCTTCAAGGACATGCAGGTGACCAAACAGATCCACATACACCTGTGAACCTACAACACTAGACATAAAACGCTAAGAGATGTTTGTGTGTGCGGTCAGATGGTGTTCGTGTCTCTGGGCGCTCCACGGAGGGAGAGGAAGGGCGAGGGAGTCCAGCTGCCGGCGTCGTGCCTGCCACCCCCTCAGAAGGAGCACATCCCCATGCTGCTGCTCCTGCAGGAGCCCCACCTCACCACCCTCTTCGACCTACTGGAGATGCTGGCCTGCTTCAAACCGCCCGGCCCCGACAGACCCCAGCACAGCACTGAGGTAACGCCCGGCCCCACGCCTCAGACCCGGCCCAGACTGAGTTAAACCAGCATCCAATCCAGTGTGTTTCCTCCTGCAGAGTGTTCGCTGTGAGGAGCTGCACCTCCACGCGGAGAATCTGTCTCGCCGAGTGTGGGAGCTGCTCATGCTGCTACCCACGTGTCCCAGCATGCTCCAGGCCTTCCAGAACATCTCCGATGACACGGTCAGTCACATGACCCATGCTGGCTATTTATTCATTTAAGAGATTCCTAGCGTTTGTTAGCCTGAACATGTACACTGTAAAAGAAATTTACTAGCAATTTTTGAGTGAAAATTAACATTAAATTAAATTTGCATTAAATTGTTTTTTGGGACAAAGCTGAATACATCGTGAGAAATTTTATTTGTATACTAAAAATTTGATATAGGTTTTTTATACTTTTTGAATTTCAAATTTCAAATATTTAATTCAATTTGTCGAAACTTATTAGCAATTTCTTGGTGAATTTTTTTTCTGCTTGTTTTTTTGCGTTACACAAATAGTTTTTAGTTTTATGGGGGAAATGAATAAGACATTTTGTTAATTTACTATGTTTGATATTTTTTAATAAAGTTCAAAATGTCAAATTTCATAATGTTTCTGCTTCAAAATTTCACATTTAATTCATTGTGTTAATTCAAGTGAAAATTCATTTGACATTTATTTGGCATTAAACAAATAGTTTTTAGTTTTGTGGGGCACAACTGTATACATTATAATAAGAAATTGTATGTATTTGTCATATTAAATTTTATATATATATTATACTTGAAATTTATACTAAATTAAAATTTCATGGTCTTTCTACTTCAAAATTCTAAAATTTCTACTTCACATTTATGTCAATGTGTCAGATATTAATTTCTGAGTGAAAATTGATTTGATTTGTGCTCATCGTGACTTTAGGGGTCTGATGGTTTGTGCTGGAAGGATCTGTTGAGGATCAAGAGCCCTCATAAGCTGCTCTACGCTTTAGAAATCATAGAGGCCCTCGGCAAACCCAACCGCAGGATTCACCGCGAGTCTACGGTACAGAATCACACTCACACATGCAGTCCTGCAGATCTGTAAATGTTCCGTCTCTTGAAACACGCGTGTGTTTGTATTTCAGGGCAGTTACAGTGATCTGTATCCAGACTCTGACGACTCCAGTGAGGAACAGATCGAGAACAGCAAGAACACTTGGAGTTGTAAGGTACAAACACCTCCTCTCACACTTCCACTGAA
Source organism: Tor tambroides (assembly GCA_021397915.2). Classification (NCBI taxonomy): domain Eukaryota; kingdom Metazoa; phylum Chordata; class Actinopteri; order Cypriniformes; family Cyprinidae; genus Tor; species Tor tambroides. The sequence continues at coordinate 119,749 of JAFVLL020006401.1, read as the reverse complement.
AATCATCTGTTGTTATTGTGTATTCACGTATGAACTAGGTAACTATACTTATTTGAACACCAATTTTATGGGTTTTGGTAAAACTGTTATGTGATTTGTAGTTGTTATAACCTATATGTTCGAGTCCATGCGCTCTGTATAGTGTGTGTTTGAGCTGAACGGATGTCTGTGAATAATAGACCGCACCTGTGTCTCTCCTGTAGTTTGTGTCGTCTGGAGGTCTTCAGCTTCTGCTGGACATTTTTAACTCTGCAATTTTAGAGCCGAAAGATCAAGAATCCTGGACTGTGGTGAGTGTCAAGAACACATCCGCGTCATATAAAGTTTGCAAGGGCTTCTTTCTTCAGTTCAGTCTATTTTCTTTTACTCAGCTCACACAGCTGTGGATATCACGTTTCTTCTCTTCTCTCTCTGTAGTGGTTGTTGGATTGTCTCGCGTGTCTGCTGAAGCTCATTTGTCAGTTCGCGGTGGATCCGGCCGATCTGGACCTGGCCTATCATGATGTTTTCGCCTGGTCTGGTCTCACGGACACACAGAGGAAGAGGGCGTGGCCAGGGAAGTCCCGCAAAACCGCCGGGGATCATGGGAAGGGCCTGCATATACCTCGTCTTACAGAGGTGTGGAACTGCTTCTAAATGGATTTTTCTCTGCGAATGCTTGCTTTTTCTAAATGTTGTGACTATCTTCTCTGTCAGGTTTTCCTAAGTCTTGTTCAAGGCACCAATCTCATCCAGCGGCTCATCAACGTGGCCTACACATACGACAATCTGGCGCACAGGTGAATAACATGTGCAAACACAAGATCCTCACCCATGAGGATTCCTTTATATTGAATTTTTTTATTTACTTAATTTTTCCTGTGTTTTTTTTTTTTAACTCTTCTGTCTTGTGATTATCCTGCAGAGTTTTGAAGGCCCAATCAGATCACAGATCCAGACACGAGGGTAAGCACATCATTGGTTATATATCTGTGTGTGTTTCTACTTTCCTCTCATTGTTGGTGACGTTTCATTAATATTTATTATTAATAACATTCATGCAGTGACTCATTACTCCATGTGGCTGCTGGTGAGCTGGGCTCACTGCTGTTCTCTGGTGAAATCCAGCCTGGCTGATAGTGAACATCTGCACGACTGGCTCAAGAAGCTCACGCTGCTCATACCTGAGGTAAACGAATGAATTTCATGGTTTTATCTATCTCTGAAACTAATTCTATTAATTAAGGTCACGTAGGCAGGGAACGACTATATCAACCAATCAAACCATAGCTATTCAAACCAGTTAAAAAAATAAGTTCCACCCTTTATTTCCATGAAATATTTATGTGAAATGTATTGAATATTCTGTGCAATGCATTTTATCCCAGAAGTTAAATGCGTTGGGAATGCCATTTATTTATTAATATTTCTATTTTTAAGTTAAATTTATGCATTTGGTAGACGGCTTATTGAAAGTGACATGCATTGCATTAAAGGGATAGTTCATCCAAAAATGAAAATTCTGTCATTAATTACTCACCCTCATGTCGTTCCAAACTCGTGAAACCTTCGTTCATCTTCAGAACACAAACGTAAGATATTTTTGATGAATTCTGGGAGCTTTCTGACCCTCCATAGACAGCAAGGATATTAACACGATCAACGCACAGAAATGCAGCAAGGACATCAGTGGTTCAACCATAATTTTTCGAAGCCACGAGAATGTTTTCTTTGCGCGCAAAAAGTATTCTTCGTAAAATTGCGGTTGAACCCCTGATATCACATGGATTATTTTACCGATCTCCTTGCTACGTTTCTGTGCGTTGGTTGTGGTAATATCCTTGCTGTCTATGGAGGGTCAGAGAGCTCTCAAGATTTCATCAAAAATATCTTAATTTGTGTTTTGAAGATGAACGGAGGTCTTACGGGTTTGGAACGACATGAGGGTGAGTAATTAATGACAGAAATTTCATTTTTGGGTGAACTAACCCTTTAAGGGTATACATCTTTTATGAGTTTATGCATTCTCTGGGAATCAAACCCATGACCTTGGTGTTGCTATCATCATGCTCTGCTGTTGGAGCTGCAGGAATGCTGTTTCGGATTGTATTTTTAACTATTGTATTGTCGTACTGTATCTGCAGATGGCGGTGCGTCAGGAGGCATGCAGTGGTCTGTATAAGCTGTCTCTGTCAGGTCTGGAGGGAGGAGAATCCATCAATAGATCCTTCCTGCTGCTCGCTGCGTCCACACTACTCAAGTTCCTGCCAGACGCACAAGCGCTTAAACCCCTGAGAGTAAGTACAAACACTGACAATGTCTATGTGCCAGTGTTATTTTAGTATTTAGTATTTATTCATATTTATGTATGTTTATATGTATAAAAAATTATTTAGCTTTTGTCTTCATATTTTTGTCTTTCATTTGAATTTTATTTATATTTTTTGGTAATTATATAATGTTTTGTCTGTTTTTGAATAATTTTAGTTTTTTTATATTTCTAAATAGTCATTAAAAATTAGAATTAAAATTTTCAATTTAATTTATTTCAGTTTTAGAAATGGCTTTTTATTGTTTTAAATATTTTAAAGTTATTAATTTTATTTCAGTTAGTAATTTTAGTACTTAAACATTTATAAGTTTTATTACATTTTATTTTTGTTGCAAATTTTTATATTTATAATTTAAATATAAATTAGAATAAAATAAATAATATAAATTAAATTACATTATGGCTCGGTTTCACAGATAGGGCTTAGCTTAAGCCAGGACTAGGCCTTAGTTAAATTAAGATATTTATGCAGCTTTAATAAAAATGCCTTAGAAAAATGTTTGAGGTGTGCATCTTGAGCCAGAACAATGGCACTGACATATTTTAAGACATGTAAGAGCAAGATATTTTCAGTTGAGGCAGCTCAAACATGCATTTTAGTCTGGGACTGGCCTTGTCTGTGAAACCAGGCTTATATTTCTAATTTTAATTCTATTTCAGCTTTATATCAGTGAACAAATTTCTTTTTTATAGTTTTAGTTTAGTTTTAGTTAATGATAACAACTCTTCTTAAGTGCTGGCTCAGTGCTGACCCATTTCATTTTTGGGCGCACAATTCCTTTAAATGAGTGGATGTGTGTGTCGTTTCGCCAATGCAGGTGGAGGATTTTGAGGAGGAGGCCATGTTTCGCACCGGCTGTAAGGAGTATTTCTGGCTGCTCTGTAAACTCATTGACAACATCCACGTGAAAGACGCCAGTCAGACCACCCTGCTGGACCTGGACGCCCTGGCGCGACACCTCGCCGACTGCATCCGCAGGTCAAACCACGCTCCTTTTGCTAGGGTTACTGCAGCAGTTTCCTTCTGAACCTGTAACTTACTCCTTCAGAGTGCCGCCACAAGCAAACAAACTTTATTAGTTAGACTATAGTGGAAAATCACTGGTAACATTATGCTACTAGAAAGTAATTGAGCAAAAATGCATCATTTATCTTTCTAAACACTTGTTGTGTTTCCTCTTGCAGTCGTGAGATTTTGGACCAGCAAGACGGGGCGATCGAGGACGACGGTCTGACGGGTCTCCTGCGTCTGGCCACTAGCGTCCTGAAGCACAAACCTCCCTTTAAGTTTTCTCGGGAGGGTCAGGAGTTCCTCAGGGACACGTATGACCTGCTGTTCCTGCTGCCCAGCCTCAAGGACCGACAGCAGCCCAAATGCAAAAGTCCCGCGGCCCGCGCCGCGGCCTACGACCTGCTGGTGGAGGTGGTCAAGGGTTCGGTGGAGAACTACAGACTGCTGCACAACTGGGTCATGTCGCAGCACATGCAGGGTGAGCGCCACAACCATGAGTGTGTTGCAGTGCTTTTCTGTGGACATCTCTGACTTCTGTTGCTTTTAAATTAGGCTGATTAGACTTTTGGTAACACTTGATACAATAAACTTCCTTCGTTAACCACATTCTTTAACATGAATTAACATTGACAAATTCTTCTAAAGCATTAATTATTCATAGTTAATGCTAATTTCAACAAGTACTAATACTTTTTCTTTTAAATCAAAACTTCTTGTATTGTTAATATTATTTAAAGAACCTGAGCTGAACAAGGAACAGGTATATTTTTATTAACCAAGATTCAGAAATGCTGTAACAAACATATTGCTCATTGTTAGTTAATGCATTAGCTAAGGTTAACTAAGGAGGGTTATTGTAAAGTGTTACCATTTTTATTTTTTTATTTTATTTGTATTTTTTTTTTTAAATCCTCCTAACCCTTATTTAGATGTAGACAACAGCAGAAACTAAATCATCTTATTTATTAGCAAGGTTGTCCTCATAAATTGATTTTAGGAGGTTTCACTATGCTTTTATGTCTCACAAGTATTAAAAAACATACACAAAATTGACATGACATTATTATTAGTTTTGGTTTTTAAATATTTATTTTTTAATTTATTTTAATTTTAGTAATTTTAGTACTTCAGTTTAAACTTATTTTATTTTAGTTGGCAAGGCAAAACTTCTCATTTGCGTTACTTTATATATATGTAGCCTATATATTATTTTATTTTATTTTATTTTATTTCAGCCTAATTTCAATTAACGAAAACAATTTTAATTTACTTTAGTTAATTTAGTTTTAGTTTTTGTTAACAATATCATCACTGGTAAACGCATACTTATGTATGTACACAAGTGCCTTGGTTTGATCTTTGGTGTTTGTTCTTTTAGCGTCTCATGCTCCGTATAAATGGGATTACTGGCCCCATGATGATGTCCGAGCCGAGTGTCGTTTTGTGGGATTGACTAACCTGGGCGCCACGTGTTATCTGGCCTCCACCATCCAGCAGCTCTACATGATCCCAGAGGCCAGACAGGCCGTCTTTACTGCTAAAGTGAGTTCATAAAGCTGTCAGTCAGATCTGATGAGATCTCTTTTCTGTTTGTCACATATGCTAAAATGTAATTTATTGCTGTGGTCAAAGCTGAATTTTCAGCATCATTACTCCAGTCTTCAGTGTCACATGATCCTTCAGAAATCATCCTAATATGCTGATTTGCTGCACAAGAAACATTTGTGATTATTATCAGCTGAAATAACTTAATATTTTCCCAAAAACTATGATATATTTCATTTCAGGATTTTGTGCTGAATACAGAGTTCAAAAGAACAGCACTTATTTGAAATAAAAATCTTTTGTAATATAAATGTCTTTACTGCCTCTTTTGAACGATTTAATACATCCTTGCTGAATAAAAGCATAATTATGCGGTCATGTCTTAAATGCACTAATACATGACAGGCCATGCGTTACCATCATTTTACCGCAGTTGAAATAATTGAAATGCAATGGTTTATTGTTTAATAACACACAGACACCATTGTTTAGTTTAAAGTGCTTCCGGATGTTGTTGGATTTATGTATTATAGTAATATTTGTCTTTATGTCTGTTTATTTACAGTATTCAGAGGACATTAAGCATAAGACCACATTGCTGGAGCTGCAGAAGATGTTCACCTATCTAATGGTACGTGACTTTATCACATGATGTGATGCCCTCTCATGACTTCAGATGTGATTTTAATGTTTCTCTGGTGCTCGTGTGCAGGAGAGCGAGAGGAAGGCGTATAACCCTCGTCCCTTCTGTAAGACCTACACGATGGACAAACAGCCTCTGAACACAGGAGAGCAGAAAGACATGACCGAGTTCTTCACAGACCTCATCACCAAGATAGAGGAGATGTCTCAGGACCTGGTACGACATCCGTCTCTGTGTGTTTAAAAACAGCTTTGAGCGTGCTTAGTGAAGTGGTCACAGACGTGTAATGCTTGTGTGTTTGTCGTTTCAGAAAAACACAGTCAAAACGCTGTTTGGAGGCGTCATCACCAACAATGTGGTTTCTCTGGTGAGACTGAGCTGTGTGAACCTGCAGCTCTTGTATGTAATGTGTATTTTGTGAAAGAGAGAGGTGGTGGATGAGCGTTTGATTGGATATCTGTATGTGTGTAGGACTGTGATCACGTGAGTCAGACGGCTGAGGAGTTTTACACAGTCAGATGTCAGGTGGCCGATATGAAGAACATCTATGTGAGTGTTTCTCAGTTACACACAAACATACCCATCAGAAGGAAACTTCATGCTCTGTGTGTACAGGTCATTAACAGGAACAGGATTTAAATGATTAGCTACCCAATACAGGTTTTTCAATGGCTGATTTTTTAGATGTTATGTGATGGTGGCTTTGTAAAGTACCGATAGCTATTTGTAGGTACTAATGCTAAAGCACTATATCATTTCAAGCCTGCCACGGGACATTTGGTATTGATGCACTTAATATTTGAATTGTTTACTAAGTAACTTATAATTCTAATTTCTAGCTCCGCTTTTATGTCTTGTAATAAATCATGCATTGTAACTGGAAAAAAAAGTTTTCCATAATTAGTAATCCATAATCATTTGAAAAACATTATTACAATCAACATGTTTTGGGTGGGTCAGTGGAAAAATGGCTAATAATAGCCTTGACTGTAAATAATGCATGGAATATTTACAGTCAGTTTTTTTTTTTACTTTGTGCCAAGAGAAATATTTTTAGGGCTGCCCTCGACTAAGCACTTTTCTGGTCAACTAGTAGTCGTTCATTTTAAGCATTAGTCGACTAATCGCACATTTATTAATAAACCATTTAAATCATTATGAGCCTTTAATTGCCTACATAGTGTAATAAGCGCTCAAGAACACGCATAAAGCTTGCTACAGCACACCGGCACAAGTAATGATTATGAATGTGTCAGGGAAAAACAGTAAGACTGCATTAACGTTTTAATAATTTGATAAACTAGTGCTTTTTTTTTAGTTTGACACTGACTCGTCATCTCCGCAGTAGTGATGCGCCTTTATGCATGTTTCACACAGATTACATAATCTGAGAATATTTTTCTATTTGAATTTGTTCATTTGAAAGTAGACATTTCACTCTCTATAGATATATTTTTAATGTCTGTAAGGCAAAGATATACACGGAGTTTCACGCTCAAGTTCACAGAGACCGAGACGGCAGAAAGCGTGTCATGTTTGCTTTCATTATTTTACAAAAGCACGTTTTGTTATTGTGAGTGCACACAAATAAACGTAGAGTCTTTACAGATTCGAAAGATGTATAACTCTTTTATCTGTATGATCAAAAATGACGGAGTATTTTAAGAGCACCTCCATCTATGCTGCAGTGAGTGCGCTACTGTTCCGCACACATACGTAAATAGCGCACATTTCTCTAGGTTAACATTAGATAGAGCGGCCATGTAAAGTGGCTAATACTTGCATATTATTACCACATAGACCGGCCGTTAACGATCTGATCTTCGCCTGTCGATTTTTTTTTTTTCTGCGACTAATAAAATTTTGGTCGACCAAGCCTTTTCTGGTTGACTAACGATTAGTCGACTATTAGTAGTGTTGTTTTTGGCGGCCTGTTTTAATTTTAGTTTTAGTCTAGTCTTTGTGTGAAGCTGTCATTTTAGTTTTTATTAGTTTTAGTCACGTTCATACTCTTTTTAGTCTAGTCAAGTTTTCGTCAACTAAAAGTCTGAGCATTTTAGTCTTATTTTAGTCAGAATTATCCATGACTATTTTCATCTAGTTTTAGTCGACGAAAACTGATGACATTTAGTCTAGTTTTAGTCAATGAAAATTGTATTTTAGTCTCTTTTTAGTAATGCAATTCTATTGAACCCAGTCAATATAGTATAAATACCTAGTAATATAGACGAAACCAAAATTTTCTTTTAGCCAAACCCATTTCAAACAAGGTTATCTTATTATATTATTGTTACCTTATAGACTCAAGAATACATCCATTCCAGACACGGAAGACGCTCTGATTTGAATTTACAACATTTATTTTACCAACCAAACATGTTAGAAGTACACACACATAAATTTTCTCCCAAAGACGAATTCCGGCCATCGGTACTTTGTTGTTGTCGTCTTCTAAATAATGCCGCGAGTGGGGCTTGAGGAAGTGACGTCGCCTGCGTCTGCGCAGTGCGACCTGATGCAGCCGCTGAAGTGAGACACAGGAAAATAATAATAATAATAATAATAATAACGCAACTAAACGAGACGAAATAACATTATAACATTTCGTTTCGTCTCGTTTTGGTCAACGAAAATGAAGAGACATTTTAGCATAGTTTTTATTTTGTAAAGCACATTTAGTCTCGTTTTTATTCGTCAACAATATCGCATTATACATTTAATTATAGTCATCGTCACATGACCAGCATTTATGTTTCGTCTCGTCTCGTTTTCGTCACGTGATAAAGGTTCGTTGACGACGATATTTAGTCATCATTTTCGTTGACGAAAGCAACACTAACTATTAGGGGGCAGCCCTAAATATTTTGTCTGCAAAAAATTGAGCACTGTCACTTTTTCTCATGACAGAGCTTGATGAGGCCAAAATAAGTATAAAAAGTAATGATGTTCTGCTCAAGACCATTTATGTTTGTACCTTGTTGACACAAAGAAAATAACGTTATATTACTCTCGTAATGTGAGATTATATTACAGAGATTGAATGAGATTAAGCCATTATATCAAAAAATGCCTTAATCATAAATTTTTTTTAATATTTTTCTAAATAACTCAAATACTGTTTTCTGTTTGAATATATTGTAAAATGTAATTTATTCCTGTGATCAAAGCTGAATTTTCAGCATCATAACACCAGTCTTCAGTGTCACATGATCCTTCAGAAATCATTCTAATATACTGATATGCTGCTTAAGAAACATATATAATCTATTAAGTAATGTGACAGG